>CATNUR010000133.1:0-60466 GCA_951213105.1 Amaurobius ferox
TATAATATTGCCTGATGCCAATTTAAAAAATATTGTTACAGAAAACTCACTTCCTTTTCCGGTCAATTTTCTTTTTTTGTTTTTTCATCTCATTACAGCTAAAAAAAAAAATCTTAAATATAGTTAAGTGTTACATAAAATTTATTTCTCTTTGTTTTAATATTGTACTTTTATTAATGAGCACTTTTAATGTTTATGCAATTACACTAGCGTATTTAGATTTCCCCTATACTGTCGCGAACGAGTGCGTGTATATTGAAACAAGATTCTAGCAGCCAGCATAAGTGAGACCGTCACCTTCGAGATCTTTAGTTCACGAAGGTGACGAGTGAGACCGAACAAGGTTACCTAAAACAAGGATCGGACATCTAGGAATCATGGGATACGTGACGTCAGCCACGGAGGGATCTGCAATCACTTCGAATGTAGGAAAGTGTATGGAAGTTACAGAAGTGACTTTCAAAAATTCATATTTTTAAATAAAAGAAATAATTTAAATACGTGCCCACTTGGATTATAGTAACTACTGAAAACAGGACTTCATAAATGGTGAGCTATTTTTTATTTTGTCTTATTTTATGCATGCAATTTTAACATTTTTGTAACACATAACACGTGTAGCGCCGAGTGTTGCTATATCTGTACGAATAGTCATATCTTGAGAAAAGTACTCTTAATTCATGTTTAATATTGCCTGAATGACTTGTTATTCATCACTGAACCTTGTATTTTAAGCATAGTTTTATTACAGACTTTTGTGAAGTAAATATTTGCCTTTTTTGTTGAAATCATGTTACATTTTTTAGACGATAGAAAGACAAAATCTGTTACAAATTACTCCTAGAAAGACAAAATCTGTTACAAATTACTCCTTGCATCATGATATGATATTTTAAGTTAATCTCAAGTATCAATGAATTAAATTACAGCCTTTCTAAATCACAGAATTATCGAAATAGTCATAATAAATCATAGAATTAACGAAATAGCCTTGATAAATCATAGAACATAGAAATTGTATTATAAATGAAATATACGCAATATGCCTTTGCATAATTGTTTAAGAAAATAAAATATGGAGGGGGGGTTATCTGTGATCATTGCATAATGCATTCACACTTAAAATTTCATATTGATATTTGTATTTATTGTTGAATTGTCAGACTCTTGTTAAGAATAATTATTTTTGTGCTGTGTTTACCAGTTATAACATAATATTTTACCATTCTTCATTTAACTACGGTACCCTCTTCAGTATCCAGGGTTGTTAAACTCGTGCTCAAAAGTCTAAACTTTAAATTTCATAGAACTTTTTATTTTTTGAGAAAATTATCTATTGATTTATAACCGTGTGATGTTTCTCGCATGTGTAGCACTGAATATTTCAATTTTTGCGTGAATTGCCTTATATCTATTTTACAAGATTTTCTTTACAAGAAACATATTTTGCTTTATCACATACAACTTGTATGATTTCGATTATAAAATGAAATTTGTCCATGTTGAAAAAATTACCCAATTTACTTGTTTTGATTTTTGTTTTAAAGATTTTAGTAATTTGGATCTTTCTGACTTAAAATAAATATTGTAAAACAGCGATATTCATTTTTCTGAAAAAAAAAGCATAATTATTGAGATTTGTAACAAATATATTTTGAAAACAAAAAATTGAGAAAGTTAATCATGTTTATTTTTTATCAAAAGTTATTCATTGATGTTTTTGATTAAATTACAATCAAAATATTTAATGTGTCATTTAGATTTAACTGATTAAATAGCTTTTGTATCTAATGAAATTGTCCTTATCCGTAGAGTAAAATTGTTTTTCAGAACTCAGTTGGGGGGGGGGGGGGTGATGCAAATGTCAAAATTCTCTGGATTTGATATAAATGCTTTTACTGTAAAATCAGTAGTATTTATTTATAATCCATACTTTATGTACATCATTTAATATATATCAGGTTGGTATTCAGTAGATATAAATGGGGGGGGGGGACTTTTGTTTGAAGGTGACATATGATATGCAGGTACTTTTCAGACAAAATATGGATCTTGCTTTTGCGGCAGATACATTTTATTTTTACGTAACTTTGTTAACTCTAACTACTTAGATTTATAAATTTGCTGTAATAAAATTTTTATATGCTCATAAAAAGCTCTTCTTTTTGTATTTTATTTACTTGCTTCAAGAAAATCTTAATAACTTCACTTTCCAACAAGAATAATAAATAATTTCACATTTCAACACAATATTAACGGTGTGTACTAGTTAAAACATATACACATACATGGTACTCAGATACTCAGCAAATTTGAGTTAATTTTGAATATACTTTTTTCAGACAAAATACAAATCTAGCTATTTATTGCTGCATATGCAGTATGATACATTTTAATATAAATTTGATGTCACTTAATTAGGTTTGTAAGATGAAATGTTTTTACAACTCATAAAAGCCCTTTTTTTGTATTTTACTTTCTTATTTGAGGAAATGCTGTTACATTTTTTGATGGATTTAATAATTTAAATAGTTTCATTGCATGTAGAAAGACAACGATTTTCTACTTAGTGTGGTAACCTAACTAATGGATAATTAAAATTTATACATATACTACATGTCATTGCAAGTTAAGGTAATTTCTTCGACCAGAGATATAGGTAGACTGGGCATTGCTATTCAGAAGAGATTGAAAACATGACCACTGCATGTATCACGTGACTTATGGTCGAACACTCCCAGACTTGGCGACTTATTGCCGCTATAAAATATTTTTTTCACTGGAGTAAAAGAGTGCTGAATACATCAGAACTTACGTTTCTGATGTATTTCAAAATTCATATTGGTTAGGTCCTAACTGATCAAGTTCTATTAATCACAATAACATGAAATTTGGCATGTCGTTTTCTTTTGTGATATATTTTAATTTTCTATCTAGAAGGTCCAAATTTAGTATTTCGTTGTCTTTTACGGTGCATATTGATTTCTTAGATTTTGAACCTTATCGAGCTAGCTACTTCTGGACCCGCCATATAAATATACTCATAATTCGGGAATAACTCGAGATCCGTTGTATCTAAAAAGGTTATATCATATTTAGCATATGATTATATTTCGTGGTATATTTTAATTCATTGGATTTTGAATTATCGAAGCAATTAAATTCATTGCTACTATCCCAGCCCGTCCAGGAGAAAAAAGTGTCGCTTTAGAAGTGCCTTTAAAATTATTTTGTTACTTCAGTAAAACTTTATTTTTAATTAAATACTTTTATTTTTGTACAAACTGAAGTGCAAAATTGCCTCGATGCCAATATTCAACTTTAGAAATATAGCTGAGCATTATACAATTGTAACTATTCAAAATCTTGAATATTATTTCCAGATCATGCAACAGTTACTTTATATTCCTTGACCCCCCCCCCCCCTCCCTAAAAAAATGCTTTTAAAAATATTTGGACACAATGTTATTATAATAAATCAAAATGCTGCTTGCAAGGCATTAACTTGCAAAAGTTAATGACTTTCTAATAAAATGGCTTTATTAGTTCATATTTATCAATAGAATCTGTTAAATGCAGGAAAGGAGTGGGGAATGAATAAACATTTTAAACACAATTTTGAAACATTTTCACACTCAGTTCCTCACTGGTCAAAAATATTATTACTTTGACATCATTAAAAGGATCAAAGAACGAAGTTTCAAAGAGCTAAATAGAATCTATAGGACAATAATTTCTTCATATTTACAATTATTTTTAATTTTTTAAATATGTGTTATGAAATTTCTTATATTTATTTGTTGCATCCCAAAGTTTAATATTTTCACAATTCCAATTTTTAACATAATGGTATGATGTCTTCGCATTCTAATTTAGAAAAAAGGTATTACTTTGAATCTTTTATGAATTTACCCTGCGACTCATTATATATGTTTTTTTTTAATTATTTCAAAAATCTCATTCTTTGCTCTTTACATATTCACCAGACAATGAGACACTTAAGATTATTCCCTTTTGAGATATGGAAAAAAGCCAAAGTTGAAAACATAAATCAGCTTTGTTCCCAAGTTTATGTTAAAACATCCTCATCCCCCCCACCGACTGTTTAAAAAAATTCCAGCCTTTATAGAACACTAGGCATAACAAATAATTGTTTAAAATGACTAAACGTTAACTTTTTTTTCATTTAGCATATTTTGATGCAATTTAGCATATTTTGATGCGATTTAGCATATTTTGCACATATAGCACAATTTAGCATATTTTAATGCTTAAAACTATTCTCTTTTCAGTTGTGTTTCCCAGATCTTTCTTCATCTTTGAGAAACTAATAAAAATAATAGAAATTAGCTAGCATTTTAATAAAATTTTTAAATACACAAAAACTGAAGTGAAAAATATTTTAGTATATTTTATTGCACTTATCATAGATAAATATTAGGAATTTTATGAGGTTACTTTATAAATTTCAAAATCACAAAAAAATTTTCAAATCACATTTTAATTGCTTAATTTCATTTGATACATTACATATACAGTTAAGGACTTTTCTGAAATTTTTAACGAGTATTTTTTAATGTACATACAAAGACAGTTAATACTAAAAGAAAGTGTAAAAAGTAATCGTTTCTGCTACAATTCTCAAGAAAAAATTATATTTACGGCCATATACTGTATTTACTTTTTTAAGTCTTGAAAATATAGCTCAGCAAAAAAAGATCAATTTTAAATGTGTACTTACTGATATTTATATAAATTTCTTGAGAGTTATTAATCATTTCATAGCATTATATGGCATGAAAATATTGTCAGGAGAAAAGAGTATGAAAATGTAAACAATCCAAGTTGGCGTAAAAAAACGTTGCCAAGAGAGAAAACTAGGCGTATTAAGAGTTTGACCTTTATTTTATTTTTTTTCCTCTAATTTTAAGCATTTATAGAGGTACAGTTTATGAAAGTACTCAAACATATATAAAATATTTAATTTTAAAAATAATTTCAATGCTATACATTATTTACAAAGCCAGAAAATCTACTTTTATTATAGGACGGCATGGTCGTACATGCCAATTAACTCTTTATTTTATATAAAATATGTTTTAAAATGAACGGAAACGACTTGCCTGTTAAATGTAGTGTCTCCACCTTTGATAAACTTTGACGTACATCCATATGCAGTGCAGGCCATTACCATATTTTGCTTAAAAGTAAAAGCAAACGTGCGATGTGGCTTCTCGCTTTCGGAAACGTAATGCAATTGCAATGGAAGGAGAGATGCGCAAGAAAATATGCGCGTAGGGGAGTGCCTAAGTCATGTGACTTAGTTCAGTGGTCACGGAAAGGTTGCCATAAGTCTCTCTACCTGTATTTCACTTCGATGGGTAATTTACATTTCAAGAAGGAAAAGGTAATTTAAATTTCATGAAGATATAAATCAATAAATGGTGTGTACTGGCATATAGCATGCATACTGAGGTTTAACTATTGTGGTGATTGTCATTACTAAATTAAAATGCTTTATATTTAGTCAGAAAGTTAAAATGATTAATAAATTTCTACTAAGTTATTTTCCTATCTAAAGTACGACAGAAATTTATGCACAAATTTGCTTTAATTTTAAATGACGAATTTTCAGATTTTTTTAAACAGGCATGTTTCTTCGCATTTTTATGAATTCTAGATTTACAGTATAAAATGTTGTTCAAGTTAAATAGGTAGGTATCAAGAGTTTTTGAAATATAGTATTAGTGTAAAAGTAATAATTTTGCAAAAGTTACTGTCCCAAAATAGAAATTTATATTTATAACTATTTCACTGTGTTTTATATTGCTTATATTTTAAAACTAAATGCTAAATCTGGAGATGTATCTTAAAGTCATAGGTAAGTGTCAGCAGTTTCTCCCATTATAGTGAATAATATATAATTACTTTTCTCCTAATTCATAGTTATAAAATATTGTTTGAATTTCTAAGGTTTATAAGTTTTGTTTTTTGATATATTTTAAGTATTATATATATATATTAATATAGTTGTTTATTATGTTAATATAATTTTAACATAAATGTTTACAGAAGGTAGATAGTGAAAAAATATTTGTTTTCAGTATAGATCATTTTTTATTTTAGAATCACAGTTTGAAGTTTATTCTAATTTACTTGTTAGTTTAGAGATATATATTTTCATATTAGTCTTATTTATTACTGTAGAAATTCATCTGTGTCAGATCTCGTACCTGTTACGCACGGGAGATACGTTCCCTCCGTTGCTGCGGTTGAGTTGTCAATGTCCGGGCCTCTTATTCTAGGTGGCCTTGATTATAACAGATTAGACTAAAGTCTCACTGAAGCATATATTGAAATAAAGTGTCCAAATTACTACTTACTACGGCTCCGGCTCCGTCCCCGCCCATATTGAAGCGTTGTTTCGTCATTTATCAAACGCCTGACAGGTTGTGCCGTATCTTCGATGTGTGCGTTGAGTATCTTGAAGCTATGACATTAGTTCCCTGGATTGCAGGTGTGCAGATAGAGTCCATAGGGACCACCCACAGTGAGCGGAGCAACGAGATCTGTTTTTCCTGTTGGTCAAGAGAACTGGAGCACAATTCCAAAAAACTATCTTGCAAAGCAGAGTTAGTTTAAGTTATGGGGAAAGTTTGAAGTTTTTTAATCTGCAATTAGTATGATTATATCAAAGATCTTTTGCATCGGGTCTACGTCTGCTTTAATTATTTTGGTGATTTGATTTATGAAGTGGCCTTGATTATAACAGATTAGACTAAAGTCTCACTGAAGCATATATTGAAATAAAGTGTCCAAATTACTACTTACTACGGCTCCGGCTCCGTCCCCGCCCATATTGAAGCGTTGTTTCGTCATTTATCAAACGCCTGACAGGTTGTGCCGTATCTTCGATGTGTGCGTTGAGTATCTTGAAGCTTTGACATTAGTTCCCTGGATTGCAGGTGTGCAGATAGAGTCCATAGGGACCACCCACAGTGAGCGGAGCAACGAGATCTGTTTTTCCTGTTGGTCAAGAGAACTGGAGCACAATTCCAAAAAACTATCTTGCAAAGCAGAGTTAGTTTAAGTTATGGGGAAAGTTTGAAGTTTTTTAATCTGCAATTAGTGTGATTATATCAAAGATCTTTTGCATCGGGTCTACGTCTGCTTTAATTATTTGTAATTTGATTTATGAAGTTCCTGACATCATTGATATTGAAATAATCTTGTATTTCTTTAAATAATTTAATGAATTCTAGAAAGAGGTTTGGAGTTTGATTTGAAGATTTTTGGGTGTATGAGTGCATGTGGGCCACGTGCTCTTCAGAACTTGGTGTTCTTGTCTCGGCACGCGCCATCGCCACGTTGTCTGTAACAATTTCAAGGTTTTGTAATTTAGAGAGCTGTGGAAAGTTTTCCATGCTCAGATTTGAATTATCTGATCTATTGGTACGAAGATTTGGGGGTTTGGTTTTAGGTTCCTGGAACTTGTTACGGTTCCAGGGTTTTTTGGGGCAGAGCCTAAAGTCAGCTGGATGGGCCCCACCACAATTAGCACACATTGCCGGAAGGTCCCTAGGTTAAAGCATTCACGAGTTTGATGGTTTTCTCCGCATTTTAAACACCTGGCGGGAAGCGAGCAATTATCCGAAGAATGGTTATAATTTTGACAATTGTAACAAATTTTTACTCCTTTTGATTTGAAGGCTTGCACTACGATTCTTATGTAGAGAATGGAGGTGAGGTTGTAAATTTTCTCCCACCCCTCAGCCGGCTCTAGGCAGACCAAGAAGATGGGGAGAGGTGACTTATCACGACGATTTCTAAGCTGCGAAATCCTAACAATCCTGAATCCTTCACGGGATATAGCCTCTTTAATATAGTTTATGCTAGTATTGGTTGGCAGCCCTTTTATCACTATTTTTTGTCTTTCATTTTTTAAGCATATGGAGCTAAAAGGGATTTTATTCTAAGTCAGGTGAGTCTGTACGCTCCTGTAATCCTCAACGGATCCAGGAGTGAACCTAATCACCCTCCCCATCAGCAGTCTTTCAATTTTAGTGCCTAAAGTTTTGTTTAATTCTTCTATGAGGGCTCCCCAATTACTCGATGAATGAACATAGAAGGAAGAAATTTTGGAATTAGGTTTTGGGTCACTATTTCTATTCTCTTCTTCCTGATTATCAAGTGTCATGAATTTATTTTTAAGTAGAGGGAAGTCCTTACTAGATGCAGCCTCTCGTGGCATGGCCTCAGCTAACTCAGCAGCCGTAATCTCGTCATTAGGCTTATTGCGCGGGAGCTCAAAATTTAATTTGAAAAATTTCACGATTTTAGTTTGGTATTGACTATACAAAAAATCCTCAGATAAGCTATTCCATGCTTTGATGGCATAAGCCGTAGCCTGATAGGATTTCCTAACCAAGAGGTTCTCAGGGGTAGTGGTATCCGCTAGCAAGATAGCATCAGAAGTTATACTTACCAATATCTCTTTGATGAGTGCCGCCTTGTCGATGTCCTCGGCTTCCTCGATGGCGATTTCGGCATCCAGGTGTCTCTTGGCCCAGTCATAGATCTCACAGTGTCTGTGGAATTCGAAGGCTTCATTTTTGGGTGTCTCAGGGGTGTATCCCACGCTTGCTTCGCATCTGGCAGCGAAGGATGTGAAGTACTCAGGAGTCTTGTGCGCCTGTCGCACCAGCTTCTCAGCACGTACTGCTCCGTCCAAGCCTTTTCTTTTCCTCCTCATCGATCTCCATGGCATCTGCCCAACTGAGAGTCTCTTTTTCCTTGTCCTTCCTGTGTCTTTCGATAAGATTTTTTTCCTTACTCTTGGTCTGTCTGCCTTTCACGTCCTCCTCTTTGCCTTAGGGTATCTCCTTACTGTCGTTGGCTTTCTTGTCTTTAGGCCTAGGCATCTCGGTTATCTCCTGTCGTCCCTCAGTTTGTACACTTTCCTTTGAAATCCAATTATATTCCTCTAGTTTCTCCTGTACCTCCTCCTCTATTTTTCCAAAGCTCTTAACAAATAAATCTCTAATAAGCAGTAATTTCTCTTTTTCCTCCGGCGAAAACATCTTGATTAGCTTAACCCGATATATTCTACCAAAACTTGGTACAATTATGGCCCATATTGGGCACGTCTGAAGGTGCAGCTAATGTAACTAAGGCCGGATTCAGGCTATTCCATTCGTGCGATGCCCATCCAAGCCAAGCCAAGACGCTTGCTTACGGCCTTCCTGGGACCGAAGGTCCCTCACGGCCACATCGAATGTATAGAAGTCCACTGTACATGGTTTTTTCAGTAAAAGCAATATGGAATAGCATTCATCTTCGAGAGGTTGCTGTGTAGGAGTCAGAGGCGGCTGGTGTTTACCGCTTTCGTCTTGGAGTGGTTACTGATGGCTGAGTGCTGAGCTGTGGCTGCAAGAGAGGGTGAGGGCGGGGCCAGGGATACGAGAGGGCCAATAGAAAATCAGCAAGGTATTGGTGAATGAGAAGTCTAAAGTTTACAGATTTTAAGATACAACTAGAAGTACAAATTTGAGATTACTTAAGAATTTAAAATTATTAAAATACAAGGTTAGGATTAAGAAGTTAAGATTGAATTACAAGTTTAGGATTTACAAATTGCAGATGCAGTCAGAGATAATTAGAAGTTTGCAATGAAAGTTTAATAAGTTTAAGAGTTATTGGATTTACAGTTAAGTTTAGTGACGTGAAAAAGAAAGCCCTTTTCAAGCACACAATTTTACAAAATTTACAATTTAAGCACGGTTATATGTTTATTTTCAAAAAACGATAAGCTTGTGCTGATTCACTACTGAAGAAAAGACCGGGATGGCAAAAAGAAAAAAAATCGCGGGCAAAGCAGAGTCATTGTTCTCATGGATTGAGAGCTCACCGGGGAGGACGAATCAAGTTTCTCCATTGCACCCCGGAGTTGCCAGGACAATTCCAAGGTGAAATAGCCATTAGTCGCTGCCCGGCGGGCTAGGCTAGGAAACACCTGCCTGGGGCGTAGAATATTTGGGGCGCTTCCACGGGGGCGCCGTAGGCCCGGAAAGAAGATGTCTAGGCCTTCTTTTCCTAAGATTGGAAGGTGTGGAAGTGTCGTAGCTACTATCCACGTTTTTCAGGCAGGGTTTGCTAGTGTTTTTCATGAAAAAATTTAGTGAAGCTTTCCGAATCTGCCCAGCAACGTGTGGGACGTTAAAAGCGTGGTGTATCACCTTGTTCTGTACAAACCAGGGTGCATTTACAATACAGCGTATCACTTTATTTTGAAAGATTTGCAGTTTCTCTAAGTGACTTTTTGCAGCCGACCCCCAGACAGGACAAGCATACAAAAAGACAGGTGCTATGATTTGTTTGTAGATGATCAATTTATTGTAGAGGGATAAATGAGATTTTCTACCAAGAAATGGGAGGAGGGCTCTGAAGGTTTTATTAGCAGATTCAACTTTCTTATTGATATGCCCACTGAAAAGCATTTTGTCGTCGAGAGTGACGCCCAGATACTTGACAGATGATAAAAAGGGGATCGGAGCATTGAAGATTTTAAGGGAGCAGTTATGTCTAAGTTCTTGGTAGTGCGGGCGAAAAATGACGACTGCACTCTTGGTCGAATTAATTTTGATTCTCCAGGTCACGAGCCAGTGCTCAAGGCTATTTTTTATGTAACTTTGGAGTGTTTTAATAGCGTTGTGTGGTGAGGAGCTTCTTGAAATTAGGGCTGTGCCATCTGCAAAGATGGCCAGCTGTGCGTTTCCCATCCGTTGGGAACTGTACGTCAATCAATCACAGGCTCGAACGCACGACCGTGCGTTCATCCGTTGACCGTGCGTTCATCCTCAACCATCAGCAGCCACTCCAAGATGAAGACGGCACAACACCAGCCGCCTCTGACTCCTACACAGCAACCTCTCGAAGATGAATGCTATTCTATATTGCTTTTACTGAAAAAACCATCTACAGTGGACTTTCATACAGTCGATGTGGCCGTGAAGGACCTTCGGTCCCAGGAAGGCCGTAAGCAAGCGTCTTGGCTTGGCTCCGTTGAACATGGTTAAAGTTCGCGTAAAAAGAATCGGTGGTGCGTACAGAACCCAGGATGGCCTCCAAGTGATCCTTGGTTAAAACGGTGAACCACGAACGCTTTAACGCCAAACCAGAGCTGACTAGAAAGCCAAGCTTAAGCGCTAAATCAGAAATTGTGGCGTGAAAGTCAAGTGACCTGACAAGGTTTGGTAGATTCCTGCATTAAAATAGCATTGATTGCTATGCTATGAAGATTTTTCGGAGAGAATTGAAGTAAGTTTTCTTATTTAATTACATATTATGCTGACCTTATGCTTTAAACGTTAATCTGACAACATTTAACAATTTTTTTTCTTAAAATATCATCTCTTTCTTGCCGATTTTTCATAAGCCTAAAACGTATCGCTGTTGGTTATGCATTGAACAAACAGTGATACAACAAAAACAAGCTACTTAACAATGGATTTTTGGTATGAGAATGTCGAGTTGAGCCACACTGAAATTAATTTTTTCAGTTTGTCAAGTAGCATTTTGTGGAACTTTTTATTTCAGTAGTAAGAGTATCTATAATAGGATTGATTTCAAGGTGCACAGTCTGTTTTCATCATACATTACAGTTTTGTTGGCTGGTTTTTACCGTTGCTCTCTGCTACTAATGACGTTAACGGTTATACTCTCGGACCCAAACACACACAGTCATCAGAGGTGTATCAAGTTTGCATGGGGTCCCTGGCTTAATATTAATAGGGCCCTTGCAACAAATTGATTTCTGTTTATTAGTAAAAAGGGGTCGCTATTGATATATGAATATAGTCAATCAAATGAAACTTGATGATATAGGCCTAAAACATTTAACTGAAAATTTAAATGAAATTAAAAATTTGTCATTTTAAATGACATAAATTTTTAATAACTCATTAAAAATAGTAAATGACTCAGTTACTCATTTTACAGAAGTTCAATTTCTAAAAATCATACTACTTAATATTCGAAATGAAAAGTATGAAAAACAGACAGTGTTGAATTTTGATTTTTTCCACAATTATTTATTATTTGTGTGGGCGCTTTATATATATATACATATATTTTACTCTGATATCCTTCAAATACGATTGTATTTAGATATATTTACATTTAAGATGATTACAATGAACATGCTAAAAATTAATGAGAAAGAAATGCATGATTTTGCATCATAAACTATTATTTTGCTAATCTGAAATGTGTAAAAATACATTTATATTTCTATATAGAAAATAATTAAGATCTAAAGGGATTTAAAGTATACTAGTTATTCATCCAGAAACAATTTACATACATAATTGCTGTCATCGTACTTTCGTAATTATTGTATTTCTTAAATTGCAATTACTAAAAATTAAGTAAATTAGTATAATTACAGCCCAATGCCCAAATTTTACCAGTAACACAAACACAACTAAATCAAAAACTTGCCTTTTCAAGCCATTTTTAAACCACAAATTATCACCTGGAGAACTAGAAGAAATATTATATTTTTAAAAGGCGTATTTGATATACATATCAAAACCACTGACTATATGAGCAACTATATGTTAAGCTCGATAGCAGTAAGTGTAGTCGTACAAATGTATAAATTAGAATGGAATGTAAAATTATGGTATATATTTGAATTTACACAATTTGGTGTTCATGACTGCAGCCCCCCCCCTCCCCCAATCTACTACTGAGAGTAATAGAAAATTAAATGATCGCTAAAGAGTTATGCTTTTTATAAAATGTTGGTAAGCTTTTCCGTGTTCTTTTAGTTACAACCTTTAAGGACATGCTCATCCTGTAGAATAAATGATACTCTTTATATTTATATCCAGTGTGGTAATTAAGTAGTTGTACATAAAAACTGAGTATCTTCATATATGCATGCAAAATTGCATATTTACAGAAGCTACACTGAATTTGGTGTCGAAAGCCCTTTTGATATACTTATTTTATAGAGCGAAATAATGCCAAATGTGGAAAACGAGTTACCTCTCAAAGAATTAAAAATAATTTTTGAACTCCTGTGATGGCTAAAGTTGATTAAATTACACTTGATTGAATTTATATATTTCTGAATTTCAAGAAAGTTAAAAGTTGATTTAATAAATTGCATTTTTAATAACTTCTTACTATTGAAGATCCAGAAGTTTTTACATTTTGTTCGTGTTTCATTAAATATTTTTATGTAGCTCAAATTAAATGTTATTGAAATTTAAAGTTGGCAACGTGGTAGGACTGAATTTGTCAGTTCCCATAGAACAGAGGTCCTGAACATGTTGCTCACGAGCACCATAATGCTTATGGACCTGTATTTAGTGCTGGTTAGAGAAGTGTATAATGTCACTAAAAGAAACACTAAAATCAAAATTTTCGAAAATTTTATTTTTTGTTATATAAATATTTAATGACCTTCAATATCCATAAAATTGTCTTACTATTTAGTTAAGGACTAGTAGCAGTCTCTCAGGTTCAAACTTCACGCTTCTACTAATAACTATAAATCTGTTGAAATGTATAATTAATTATTAGAGAAATCTGCTGCATTTCTGGTGTTTTTCACTTTTTATCCATTATCCCTCTTTTGTAATAAGAAATTAAATTATTTGCATTAAAAAAACTAGTTTCAAGGATAAGTTTAGTAAGTTTGATTATATGTACAACTTTGATAATATTAAGTACAGCATGCAACGTTAAACTAATGCTTTGATTGTATACAATTATAATTAAAATTCATATTTTCGGATTGAAATGGTATTTTATAGCATGAGTTTGCAAATTTGTCGCTTCACAGAAGGCGCGAATAATATACAGGAGAGGTAAGGCATGCTTCCAAGTCAGGGGCTGAAATGTTCCAGAACAAACTAAAATAGTGCTCCAGTTCATGAAATATATTGAAATTCCATTGTAGTTATGTTATATAATTTGTAAACTTGGACTGCTTGCCACGCTAAGCAGTCATTTGGCCTTGTGCAATAAAGCAACTTCTTTTTCACAGCTCGATCTTTCTTTACTCTTCACAAGAATCTATCTAATACCTACATGAGCCTATTGTGCTTAGTACAGAGTCAAATTTTAATACAACTTGCAATGCATTACATATGTCTAAGATAGCCGCTGGTTCATCAAAAATGCATGAAAATCACCTTGTGCACTCTTCCTGTGAGTATTTTTTTATATTTGATATTATAATTTTTTGTGATTATATTTGTAACATTTTGCTGTGCTCTATTAATGCAATATTACAGTAAATTTTTTTGTATGCTCTGTATATTTTTATATTGTTTAAAATAAATGAAATTTTTGTCCATTTGTTGTCAATTTGTTTTTTATTTACTTTCCCTAAGTGCATCGTATAATATATAGGGAAAGTATTGTGACGGAGTCAAAAATTAGAGTGTTCGATGGAAGAGCATGTTTTAAGCATTCATGAAATCAAATCAATTGTTTTTAAAGTGATTTGTGTATGTGTGTGTGAATGGAGATATCTCACAAACAAATGGAGCATGTTGAAAAAAATTTGGTATAAAGTTTACATTTTTTTATACCAAAAATTACATTTTTGTATGAAAATTACAATGGGTGAACACTAGAAACCTATTGAGTTTAAATGCAGTCAAATGTTTGAAAGACACCCATATTTTCGAATGAAACTTTTAAAAAATCAGAACTTTCAATAATGTTACACAAATTTAAGAATGCTAATATGAATCATTCTTGACATTGATGAAAATGTTCCCAGATTGATGAAAATATCATTAAAATTACAAAAATGTTGCAATTAAGGTAAAATCTTGAAAACATACCAGGAGTGGCGACACGTCACAATTTCAAAACACTAAATTAACAAATGACAAATCTCAAACAGATCCAAAAGTAATTTTATTATACAATCATCCTACAGACGTAAATACAGAAAAAGCTCTTTCAAATATCTTTCATGTTCATCCTCAGTGGCGATACAATTAGAAATAGATGCCAACGTGCTTAAATGCAATTCATTACTGTTAAGTAAAATTTACATATCATGAAAATGCGGCTGACAATTTCATGATATGCAAATTTTACTTAACAGTATTGAATTGTATTTAAGGGGACGGTGGACGTTGAAATGAGCAAAAATCGACTGAAAAACGTTTTAATATATAACATTTGTTTACGGGTGGGACAGCGTCCATCCCAAACGAAGAACCTTCCAAAAAGACAGGTATTTGACATACCCTATCCCCGTTTGGGATGGACGCTGTCCCAACCGTAAACAAAAGGTTGAATTCATTTTTTTCGAAACGGAATTTTCAAAGGTTTTACATAATTAAAATGCTCCATGCGTCTTAAATTTTGTCTGAGATGCATGAAATTTGGCAAAAAGATACCTCTCATAATTTTTAATGAAACTGGGTATGCATTTTATAATTGGTCTTTATTAGGGTAATTAAAAGTGAATAAGAACCTAATTAAATGATGAAAATTAAGTTTTAATGCAGAAAAATATTTTTAAAAAATTAACTTTCTATGGGATTTAAAAATAAATACCCAAATTTGTTCATAATGTGTTTTTGAGTGATCATAATGTGAAATTAATCAGAAATATGAACAAATGGCACGCAAGGAGCATTTTCAAATTTTCGCTAAAAAAATTTAAATTAAAAAAAATACAAAATTATAACAAAATTGAAAAAAAAATTAATCGTATTGTATATAGTAATGTTAAGAGGAATATTTATACAAATTTTCACGTTTCTAAGTCAATAAATAAATAAAAAAAATTCAACGCCCACCGTCCCCTTAAGCACGTTGGCATCTATTTCTAATTGTATCGCCACTGAGGATGAACAATGGAAGATGTTCGAAAGCTCTTTGGCTGTATTTACGTCTGTAGGATGATTGTATAGTAAAATGACTTTTGGATCTGTTTGAGATTTGTCATTTGTTAATTTAGTGTTTTGAAATTGTGACGTGCCACCACTCCTGGTATATTCTCAAAATTTTACCTTAATTGAAAAAAAAATAAACTAAACTCACTATTATTAAATGAATGAATATTTTGTACATACATAGTTTTAACCAGAAATCAATGAACACAATTCTTCATTATTCACAAATTATCAAGAGCTGTTCTCGAAATACAATGAAACTTATATATTTTTTACAATTAGCCCTATCTCTGAAACAAAAAGTAAGTAGAATAAAAATTTGTGTTATGTTTTGAAGTAATAAATGCCAGTTCCTAAGCGATTATCGGAGAACCATCGGCATCAAACTGCAGAAACGTTTTCAATATTTCGAACATTCATTTTAGATAAAAAAAAAAACTACTATAAAAATATAATTATGTTACACTTTATTAAAGAAATCATTTTACGTGTATTTTTTAGTTTAAAAGTGAATGCAACATAACTTTCAAAACGATATTTTCAGATATTGCATGTTTTTGGTCTAAAATATTATTTATGTTTATTAGTTATGTTTATTACATTAATCAGTAACAACAATAAGCCTACTGATTTCCACTGAGATCTATAATTAATAACATAATATGTACTATTGTTTTCCCACCAATTCAAAATTTGGGAATCCACAGAATAATACAGATTTATAAAAAAATAATTGTTACTACATTGTTTAAAGCTTCTACAGTAATATAAGCAGAGGCATATTTTGAAATTCAATTTTTGGAGGGATTCAGTTCTAAATTTATTTCATATCAATCTCAAGGGTCTAAGTTAGAGGTGAATCCTTTATGGGCTCTGGCCTGGCCCGTGAGTTTAGGCCCAGGTATTTTTTTTTCAGGCATACATCTGAGAGGGGCATTTTATATTAACCTAGATTCTATTTATGTGACAACATTTAGATTTATTTATATAAGACAAATAGAAAACTTGACTTTCTCTTAAGTTTCATCCCCCCTCCCCGGTCAAAAAAATCTTGAAAGAAACTCCCTTAAATATGTCCCTGAATATAAGCAAAATTACCAATGTATTAAAAGCTGTTAACTAAAGTATTTTTGCATGTAACAGAGTGGGGCATTATTGTTGTTGTTGAAACCCAGACCGTCCGACCTACCAGAAAGGTGTAAGGTAACTGTTTGGACGGTCGGGAAGTGCCACCCAATTTAGACCGGAATCCAGTGGGGGAGGCATCCACAGGGACCGTACCTTCCTTCCCCTACCACCAACCTCTCGGAAGGTTTGGGGCATTATTGTGAAAAATTAGTTAAGTATTCAAATTTTTCATCTGTAAAAGTTTGTTTTACTGTTGTTAAAACTTATCATTATATTTTGAAAGAGGAAAAAAATGTAGCTTCTCTGAATATTATACAGGGTGTCCCAAAAAGATTGAAACTCACTTTAATTCTTTACCTGTTGGAGATAAGTGGGCAATGCAAATTGCAAACATATTGAAAGTAAGGTAGGAAATATGACTACGTTAATGAAATAGTCCATTAATTTTCAAAAAATTACACTTTTTAAATTCTTATATGACCCCCTTAGACAAATTTGGAAACAGATATTCTTAAACTTCTTTTTTAGGACCATCAATTTAAATATTTTAATAGAATGAATAACAATGTCATTTAGATTACTTTAGGAATTTGCACGTAATTGTGAATTTTAAGTTTTTTTATAATGTACATTCCATATGAAGAACAAGTATACTGCAAGTACACAATAAAATTGGAAGTGCAATTCATTAAATGAAGAGTTTAATTCCAAATAGGCGTAAATCACTTTCGCTTGGGTATCATGTTGTGGCAGCTGCGTTACAGCTCCTAGTAAGTGACTTTAGATAGGTAACAGTAAGTGGCAATATTGCACTATATCATACAAGACAAACGAGTGAAAGTGTTTTAGGCCCTTTCGGAATTAAACTCTTCAAATGTTCAATGGCCTTGTAATATGATAGAAATTTCGTAATGTGATATGAGAATATGAAAAAAGTTAAACTCTGTTACAAATGAATGTTAAAAATTTTCAGATTATATTATTGTTTAGGTATTAGTGCAGCAGTTGAAATAATGTTTAATACCAAAATCAATGTTTATTCAACAATTTTGTCAAAAGCGGATTGAATGATAATGAAGAAAAATAAATCCGTATCAAGTGTATACATCGAACATAACAAAATGTTTACATTATTTGAATGGCAGCATATATCGAATATATATATTTGGATACATAAATTGGATGCACATTGTTTTTTTCATATGCAATTATCCATCCGGTTGTTTTGAGACCAGATATAAATTACCATTTGTAAACAAACGTTTAAAATTTTAAATATTTTTAAATACATTTTAAGTTTCAACATTTAAATTTTGTAAAAGCATACAAAAATATCAAGATTAAGAAAAAATAGGTGGCCTCATTTATAAGAAGAAAAGGGCAAGATGAATACACACAAAATTCATTTTCAAGTAAGCTGTGATAGTAAATATGTAAAGTACCTCTGCTTTAGAGTGGGAAGAAATTTTGTTAATCATTGCACATTAAAATTTGTTATTAAAATACATCTTAAGCTGATGTTCAGATTTTCAATATATCATATCAAAAGAAAATTTAATATGTTATTTTATAAAAATATTAAAATATGTAAGTGCATATCACAGACTATTATACAGACCTGTCACTCTCGATAGTTTCGTTTTCGCGGCGGCCATTAGAGATAGACCAAACAGAGGGTTGGCGCGCTCTTGGCGATGGTCTGGTTTGGTCCGAGCGCTTGGCGATGGTCTGGTTTGGGTCCAAGACGATTTTCAATGTTATAACCCTATTTCGCTCGGCGAAAACTTAGAACAACAGACTAGCGTGGTTTGAGTAACGTGAAAAAGAATTATTTGTTAAGTGTTTAGATCATTTCATAGAAATGGATTGATGAAAGAAAACTGGTTGCGTTACAGGGTATGTAATTTATGTTTATTAAAATTGAAATAATTTTAGTTATCACCATCCTACATACGTGTTCATTATAAGTATACACGTGTTCATAAGTATACACGTGTTCATATAAGTATGCATGTGTTCATCATACGAAATTAGTGCTGTGTTATTACTGCCGGATTAGACTAAATTTTAAGAGGTAGTGGTATAATTAGTTAAAAAATATTTTCCATATTTTTATAAAATGTGAAATAATTGATATTTGGATAGCTTTTTCCTAGTTGAATGTGATGTAGTATGTGTATATATTTATGTAAAATTTTTATTAAGTGCCTTATGGTGGAAAATTCACCCCCCCCCCTCGGGTAATTAATGATTGAGTTCCACAACTTCGATAGTGCATTTATGTAAATTTGATATTTACTATATGAATATTTTTATATTTAAAAAAAAGTCTATTATCAGTATCCAAGAACAAATTAAGGATCAACACGCTAGTATACTTTTTAGACTGAAAATATTATGTAATATTTCAGTCTTTTGAATATGTTAGCTTGTAATTTTTTGTGCATTATGTTTTATAGTGAGACAATGCAATGTGTCTATTTTTTAATCTATTTTATGATTATTTGAATTAAATATATATCTATGTTTATTTAAATATTCTTAAACTAATGAATATATTTATGTTGCAGATTAATGTATTTTTAAATCCTGATCCTTTCTATAGTTTCAAAAATTATAAAAGTGCAGTCCTCAACATTTTGTTCCCCTCCCGTTTAAAAAAAATCGCCAAGCGAGCGATAACGCGCCAAATCTGGCAGACGCATCGTAGTTCAGTTGGTCCAACTCACGAGCTCTTGTGTCTATGCGACATCCCATGTTAAAAATGTTGCCATAGGATCCTATTGGAGTGAACCTTCTGAATATAGTATTCTGTGGTGCATATTTTAATTAGAATTCATTTGTGTTTGCAATCCTTGATTTAAATCTATAAAGGGTTCAAAATTAGTGGTTGTTAAATTTTGGACCTATATATTTTATTACTTTGATGGAGATTTTAGATGCCTAACTTGTTTTGCCTTTCTTCGCATGTACGATGCAAATTCCATTTGATCCATTTATTCTTCCTTCTAACAATCTAATTTATATCATGGATTACATGCACCCATGCAGCACAGCAGGTCAAAGGCAGGTCTGCTAATAAAAGATGATTTATTTTGTGAGTTGAATAATGAAAACAAAATAAATAATTTGGAAATTGCACCCAAATAAGACATTTTGGTAGCTGGGGAAAATTGGTTAGATGTCATTGTTGCGTGACTTTTTGCTCCTGCTTCCTAACCCTGCACATATAATGCATTTATTTACGTTATGTTGAAAAGGGCTTATTTACCATTTCCCAAATGATAACAAGTGTAACCATAATTACATTGTTTAAAATATGAAAGAAAAGGAAAACTCTTACTCCATCCTATCAAAAGTATCCATGGAGTTAGATAGTTAGTCCTTTTGCCTCCATAATGATATCTCACACAATTATTTTATTCAAGTTTTTGTTCAACAATGAAATTATATATTATTTGATCTAAAGTTAAGTTAATTTAAATAAATATATGGTTTATATTTGATTAGAGGGTCGTATAACAATGAATCCACATATATCTGGTGATATTAAAAATGCAAGAGCGATACTGATTGTGAGACAAACAAAAGTAAATACTAGGGAATATTAATGTTTAAAAATTACTCAAGCTCCAGAGATTGTGTAGTAAGTTACTAACAAATAGTGAGTATTAAAAGACACTAGGGCATAGATGCTCTGCATGGATACATCTAGTGTTGTTGTTGTTGAGACCCAGACCGTCCGACCTACCAGAAAGGTGTAAGGTAACTGTATGGACGGCCGGGAAGTGATACCCAATTTAGACCGGAACCCAGTGGGGGAGGCATCCACAGGGACCGTACCCTCCTTCCCCTACCACCAACCTCTCGGAAGGACTTACGGACCCACATGTTTAACGTGATCGTACTCCGCATGAACACGGCGGCATTTGGGGTAGCGTGCAAATCTAGCGCGCAAACCACGGGGATACCGCACCCGAGATGGCCAACAGCACGCGGTGTTCCGAGGTGGTCACCCACCAAGTACTAACCGCGCCCGATGCTGCTTGACTTCGGTGATCTAACGAGAACCGGTGTTTTCAGCACGGTACGGCCGTTGGCCCTGATACATCTAGTGTATAAAATTTTCCGACAGCTGTTCAAAACATTGCCTTTTTATGCTACAACATAAACCACTAGTAATTAAAGTTTCAATTTTACAATTATGCACTGAACAACATGATCACTTGGAACTTTCCATGCTGATATATTTCAGCAATTCTTAACAGAAAAGTTGTCCTCTACGAGCAAGAGATTTCAATTTAAAACTCTATACAGAAAATAACTTAGCTAGCTAGTATGCCGTTTACAAATATGAAAAGGAGTACACTTCAAGTACAACTATAATGTTGATAAAAAGGGAATTGTTAATAAAACCTCATAACTTAATATTTACAAATTAACCTAACATTTACAAATTTAACCTGATATTTAATGTAAATATTAACATAATATTTACAAATTTAAGCATAATTTAAAAAACTAACAATATGTCATTAAATTTCAAGCACTGAACATATTAAAAGCTAGCAAAATTATCTTCTATGCCAAAGATTTCAATTATGATCTCTGGACAAAGAAGAAACTCAGCTGGCAAGTATATGTAAATTATTTTACAGTATGAACAAATTTTAAAAAGTAATCGGGCTAAATCCCAGACACCGGTACGGTTGTTTTTTCTATCGCGCCAAATCGGCGAAAAGCGGAGGGCTATGTTGCGACCTTGGTAACTCTTTAACTCTTCGTACTTCGTAACCATGGTAATCTTACGAGTTGATAACTCTGGCAACTGTCTTAATTTGCGTTATTTTATGCTCATTATGAATTATTCTACTGATCTTAGATGTTTGGGAACAAGATTTAAATACAAGTATAGGTAAAATTTCTTTGATTTCATTTGAGTGTACTAAATGGCTGTGAAGAGTGGAAGATTTAGCATTGTTCTTTTTGATCGTTTGGTTGATAGTGGTAAATTAATATGATTAAATGGTGTTTGAATCAGGGGTTGATTGCAATGGGTAATGCGATAGTGTGAGAGGAATGATAGTACGGAAGAGTTTGATGATTATACGTGGGCTTGCCGTGTTTTTGGAGCGAAGGCGCATTACGTATAAGGAATCGTACGTGGTTTACTCTAGATTGAGTTTGATTGAGATTTTGAAGAACGAAAGTAACATGAAAATCACTTTATGAGCTATGGAACACTTTTTACACAGAGATGTTGCTATGTGCGATCTCTGACAGCCAGGGGAACAGGATACTGTGATGTTTTTAGCTGGCGACCGTAGCGAGGTTAGCCCGCGAAGCGGTCGTAAATCCATGTTCCAATTACTACATCCCTCTATAAGCCACAGAACACCCGTTGCACAAGCAGCTGTTGCTAAGCGCGATCTCCGACAGCTAGGGGGACCGGATTCTGTGATGTTTCTTAACGGGCGAGGTTAGCTCGCGAAGCGGGCGTAGATCCATGTTCTACTGGCTACATCACTCAATGAACCACAGAACACCTGAGGCGCAAACAGCTGTGGTACGTGCGACCACCGACAGCCAGCGGGACCGGATTCTGTGATGTTTTTAGCGGGAGTGCGTAGCAAGGTTAGCTCGCGAACCGTACGTAAATCCATGTTCTAATTGCTACATCACTCTATGAGCCACAGAACACTCGTTGCACAAACAGCTGTTGCTACGTGCGACCTCCAACAGCCAGCGGGACCGGATTCTGTGATGTTTTTTAGCGGGCGAGCGTAGCGAGGTTAGCTCGCCGAGCGGGTGTAGATCCATGTTCTAATTGCTACATCACTCTATGAGCCACAGAACACCTGTTGCTAAGTGCGACCTCCGACAGCCAGCGGGACCAGATTCTGTGATGTTTTTAGCAGGCGAGCGTAGCGAGGTTAGCTCGTGAAGCGGGCGTAGGTCCATGTTTTAATTGCTAAATCACCATATGACCCACAGAACACCTGTTGCACAAACAGCTGTTGCTATGTACGACCTCCGACACTCAGCGGGATCGGATTCTGTGATGTTTTTTAGAGGGCGAGGTTAGCTCGCGAAGCGGGCGTAGATCCATGTTCGAATTGCTACATCACTCTATGAGCCACAGAACACCCATTGCACAAGCAGCTGTTGCTACGCGCGACCTCCGACAACCAGCGGGACTGGATCCTGTGATGTTTTTTTAGCGGGCAAGCGTAGCGAGGTTAGCTCGCGAAGCATGCGTAGATCCATGTTCTAATTGCTACATCACTCTATGAGCCACAGAACACCTGTTGCACAAACAACTGTTACTACGGGCGACCTCCGGCAGCCAACGGGACCGGATTCTGTGATGTTTTTCAGCGGGCGAACGTAGCGAAGTTAGCTTTCGAAGCGGGCGTAGATCCATGTTTTAATTGCTACTTCACTCTATGAGCTACAGAACACCTGTTGCACAAACAGCTGTTGCTACGTGCGACCTCCGACATATACATTGAATTACGATATATACATACGTATATATATATACATATACATACGTATATATATATATATATATATATATATACATTACTTTAGAAACTTACATTCGTTTAATCTCTTATTTGTGTAGGATATATCTACATTTATCTTCTTTGATGGATATTTTTAATTTACCGGAAAATAAAATATTAACTTTCATTAAAATATATGCACGAGTTTTTTTGCGAGAAATCGTTATATATCTTTCCCTCACTCGCATATATATTGCAGAATTTGCTAGTAAATGTATACATCTTTAGAACGCTACTTAGTGACTATGATAAAAATGGGTAGTAGTGTATATTCACTTAAAATGCACTTTAGCAAATGAAATCTTTAAATATATAATGTTATTGATATATTCTAAATAACTAATGTTCATTGCAAATATAAATTCGATGTTTAATGGGATTAATTGCAACTTTTATTTGGCATCATCGTCAGTTTACCGTTGCGCGCTATGATAAAAATAATGTCCCTTTGCACTTACGTTTCTGCGCATTTTACTTCTCAGGTTGTTTATATACATTCGTGCTCACATAATCATGGTAACCTTGCGACTTGGTTGGATACTATGGCAACTGTCTCAACATCGGGCGCCAGAAAAGTCGCCAAATTTAAGACCGTACCGGTCTTTGAGATAATGCCAACCTCGGAAAGGTTAGATGAACACAGTGAAGTTTTTGCTGTTTATAAAATATCAGCAAGCTTTCCAGTGTTTTTCTAGCCAAGAATTTATAAAGATATCTATATGTAAAAATTATATTGCATGTGTAACTGATCAATTATTTGCCAATCTTAATAACAATTCATACTAACATCTTTTTACACAAACCACCCAATGCCTGATAATAAATAGTTACACAATGCAGGTATACACGTATGTAGAAATATATTTTAACTAATTTTGTATGTGCTTTTGGACAAACATTCATTCAACAAGCTTTCTTTTGTAGAAGTAAGTAATTTTGTTGCAATATTCAGTTTCTGTTATCATTTATGTTAAACAAGACTTGGTCCAGCTTTGAAACAATCAATGAGTTGTGCATTGCTTTTATTGTATAACTTTTGCACATGTCAAGGGTGTGTTTGAAATGTTAACTGAATGGTCATTTCCGTTAACAATTGCTTATCAGTTATCAGGTCACTCACCAGAGAAAAAACAGCATGGCTATTCTGCACGATTCTAGACAGCATTTCAAGCAAAACATGTTCTGTGTATCATATGACCACATAACATTGATTGAAAAAATCCTTGGTCATTCTGGTTATACTGCACTGTGATCGAAACAAGTTTTTAAATGGCAGTGGTTATGAAAAAGTTTTCGAACTCTGGTCATTGCCGGTGGTCACCTGTCATAATTGTAGAAACTCTTCAACTGTTTACCAAATACTATCAGTTTTAGTTAGATTTTGTCCATTAGTATGTAGCCCATAGAAACAATGCAAGCATTGTTTACCTAACATCAGTTTAAAAAAAATAGAAAAAATTACTATAATATTTCAGCAGAATTTGTGAAACGGTGATTGATGATTGGTGACCAAGCTCAAATTAATCTTAATTAATAATAGCAAAGATACACTTTTTTGTTGTATCTTAAAAAGTTTTCTTCAAATTTGAGAAATAAGAACTATTAATTTCCACGAAAATGCCATGAATGCATTTGCAAAAAAAGTAGAAGATTGATATTTATGTACAAATAGGTTCAACAGTACAGTCAACCCTCCTATAATGCGATTAACTCTAGAATGACTGATATTTTGAACTACCTAGAACGATGGGTAGCGGTCAATTTGACCGCCATAGAAAAAGTACAGCATACCTTTAATTCAAAACCAAAACATTATAGTTACAGCATTTAGGATGTTTCTTTGACACATGTTTTGCAAAGAAAATAAGAAAAGACATAAAATTTCAATGACCTGGGATTAGTCGTTTTGGAGGAATCGTTTCTCGAAGTAGTTATGCGGTCAAAATAACCACTTCTGTCGTTCTAGTGTTAATTCATACCACTATATATTATGAAACTCAGATTAGTGCACATCAGATTAATTCGTATCACGTTATATGGAAACAGCATACCGCATTATAAGAAACTCAGAACAATTCATACTGCGTTATACAGAAAACGCATTAAGTGGAACTTAGAACATATAAATCAGACTGATTCATTCTACGTCATATAAAATTTTATTTTTAGAGTACCATGTTATGGTGAATATGGTTATGAAATATAAGTTTATAGATACAAAAATAAGGCAAAAATATTTTACATATTTCGAATTATTTTTCTTAAGACTTTCAATTAAAAAACAATGTGAAATATAAACTTAATAACTTTTTTCGGTACTTATCGGTTATAGGGACCATGGGTTACCGACTACTTTTCCGAGTTGTCGCCAACACGAATGTTGGCGATATAATCCGGTACAAGAAATTCACTACAAACACAATGATTACAATTTAATATATAATGGGGTTTGATCAACTTTACTTAAGAAAACAATATTGTGTTACATTGAAATTTGTGGCGGCCAAAACTCAGCTATTGCTGATAAAATGTCATTACATTTATCACTACCGGTAACGCTTTGTCACAAAAATTCTGTGAGAAATGAGTTCAAGTACTGTTTCGCAGTGCCTCTATGCTTTTTGTTACATCATTTTGTGGATCCCCAGAGTCTATGGTCTGCGTATGAGTCCTGGTTTCAAGATCCACGAAGTTATACCCATGGTTCACTTTCAAATATTGAAAGTCGGTGTAAGCCACGAAATATGAAAACAGACACCTATTTATAATATCATTAACCGGTATAAACCAGAATTTAGCATGATCGCTATGTGTTGCCTTGTTTGACTTCATGTTAGCTGAGTTTGGGCCGCCACAAATTTCAATGTAACACAATATTTTGTTGTTAAGTAAAGTTGATCAAGCCCCATTATATATTAAAATTGTAATCATCGTGTTTGTAATGGATTTCTCGTATCGGATTATATCACCAACGTTCGTGTTGGCGATAACTCGGAAAAGTAGTCGGTAACCCATGGTCCTTATAACGATAAGTACCCTTTTTTCCAACAAAAATTCTATTAATATTCAAATTAGACCATCCAATTTAGACCAGAACCCCAGGGGCAGTGTCCACAGGGACTGTATCTTTCGCAAGAACTATAAGATCTATGGTATTGTAATGGATGGATCTATGGTACGTAATTGTGCATTTGGCGATTTTCGGGATGACAACATGCAATACTATTTCAAAGTAGTACCTAATTAACTTATACTTCACACAACTCCAAATTAACAATTATCAATATTAATAGCATCCTCAATAAACGATATAGTCCATGTATTAAAATATTTTAATAATTAATTCATCAATTAGGCGTCATTTTCACTAGCGTCACTTTTGCAATTTTGACGAAATTTTCGTCAACCTGGGGCGAAATATCGCCAAGTAGGCGATACTTTACTACATTATCCACCAAGTTTGCCATATACATCACCAATTGTTACAGACAAACCGAGAGAAGAGCATTTCTTATATATTAGAATGTATGCCCATCATATGACGAAAGTCAGAATTTGCTAAACAATATTATCAATTGGCGATATTTTCGATATCTTAGCACTATAGTTGCCAAGTTGGCGATGTCCCACTAAATTTCTCGTCAAGCGTTACGGACGGACAGATCGAGAAATGGGTTATTCTTATAGTGTATTCTTATGTTTTTTCCAAGATATTGAACTTTTATCAATTAGTTGTTATTTTATTAATTCAGCATCAGTTTCATCAATTTGACGAATAATTTATATCAAATGGGTGATATTTTCATCAATTTGGCAACATTTAAAAAGTCACGAAGTTAGAGATATTTCGAAAATTTCGTTACCAAAATCTTATTCAAACGTTACGGACGAAAATATAGTTTATTCTTACAGTACTCGTAGTTTCTTATATTCTTTCTAAGATATTGAATATTCGTCAATTAGTCATCATTTTCATTGACTTAGCATCATTTTTATCAATTTAGCAACATTTCCTTTAATCTGGCAATATTTTAAAAAGTCGTCAAGTTGGTGACATTCCGCAGATTCATTGCTAAAATCTTGCCAAGCATTATGGACAGAGAAATAATGTATTCTTACAGCAGATAAATGACTATTGGCGTCTAACTGCAAAAGTATTCCGCAAAGAATCTTTTCTCATGAATGGAACGAGCTAGATCCACGAGAATGTCAACAAATTTATCAAATGATATCACATGAAAAGTAAACATATTTTACAATAGTTAATATTTTTTTATTTTACATGATTTTTTGATAAATATATTTGAAAAATGTGCAATATCTCAAACGGTTCATCTAGCATTCTAAAGTTTGTATCAATCGTTTTCTAATGAAAAAGTACATAAGACATGACTATTTACGTAACTTTATTATAGGGTTTGATTTTTTCAAAATCTCATTCGAAAGTTTAGGAGGGTTCTGAACATTCGATTGCGTTTGAAAACAATATGCTTTCAGTATTCACGGATTGTAATTTTTGTACCAAATTTTTTTCGAATAGCTTCAGTGGTTCGTGAGATATCGTCTCCAGACAGACACACACAGAGGGAGACAGAGAGATACACCTCAAAAATGTCTGATTCGTGTTCAAGGATGTTTGAAACTTGCTCTCCCGTCGAAAACTCAAATTCGAATGATTGACCCTTCACAATACTTTTCTCATACATTGCACTATGCACTATATAAGGAAAGTAATAAATGAATGTACGGGAGAACACATTTTATATAACAGACAAAGATGTAATAATAAACAAGAAATTTATGAAGAAAACGTCATATGGTGACAAATGGTTTGTATATTTCAGTTTTGACGTAACTATTAAGCATTTCAATTATCTTTTTTATACATTTTTCTTACAATCATACGAATTTTAAGGAAAACTGGTAGTGACATCTCCAAAATAGGAAATCAAAACTCTTAGTGAATCTCTCCTCCCCCGATGTTGAATCCATATCAGTCATCATCTACGCTCTATCTATAGCCAGTCCTTAGATATAGATTTTTCACGGAAATTTTTTTGAATCGAAAGTGAAAAAAAAATAAAACTAAAAAGAAATGAAAACAAAAACAGAAATGGAAATCTTTAGTATATCCCCAACGATCTCCCGAATTTAATACTGAATTCATATCAGTCACCATCTCAGTTCCATCTATAACCAAGCTTAAGAAATAGTGTCAAAACACATTTTTTTAACCTGAAGTGGAAAAAGAGCTGGAGGTGGATATCCTTAGTAAACCTCCATTCTGCTCCGGAATTTGATGCTGAATCCATATCAGTTGTTATCCCTATCTATAACCAATTTTGAAAACTAGATGTTTTATGGAGAATTTTTTAACCAGATGTAGAAATGAAACCGGAAGTGCAAATTCTTAGTGAACTACCCTACACCCCTCTAGAATTTGATGCAGAATCCATATCATCAGTTATCATCTAAGCTCTATCTATAGCCAATTTTGAGATATAGACATTTCAAGCAAAATGATAATTTTTGAATTGGAAATGAAAAAAGGACTGAAGGGGGGGGGGGTAGAAATCCATAGTGAACCTCCAACCCCTTTTAAATATGATTCTATCTTCAAATCAGTCATCATCTGAGCTTTCTATAGCAGATCCCTTTTCTTATTAAAGAGATGTTTCAAGGAAGCATTTTTCTGAAAAAATATAGTATAGCAAAGGTTTACCAGCAATAAAACTTATTACATAATACAGCACTACCTCATTTAAACAAATGCCAAGGGCCTAGCATATATACTCATTAAATCGAGGGACTCCTATATAAAACTAAAATCTTACCTTTAGTTTAAAATTTGTTGCAACTTCGAAAGTCTTATTTATAACCACACATTTTGGTTTGCATAATTGGCATTCCGTCTTACTACTCCATAATCATGATGTAACTTTGAAAGATTTTTTATCTAATGCTTCCCAAAATACATTTGCATCACGTGCGGCAGTATTTTCCATCTTTTCTCACATTTTTGCAATAACTAACTGCATTACATCTCTTTAATTTACTTAAAAAATATATATGCAATGCATAGCAGAGCTGGGATTGCCTGCGTTTCTGTTTTCACAAAGAATGTCCCTTTTCTTTATATAGACAGGAAAGAGACATCTACCAAACAACATCATTTTATGGTTTATATGATTCCTATATGAATGTAAAGTTTATTGCAGAAACTATACTTTTCAGAGTCCACCACAGATACTAAACATTTCATTAATTCGGCAACAGATTGCAAGAGGCTGTTTAGATTGACTCCTAGAAATGCATTCAATGACTAGACAAAATATAGAATAAACATTTAGTCGTTTCCTCTTTTGTGAATCATTCGGAACCTGCAGAAATGCATTTTGAGTATTTTGAAAATACAAAGTACTCTGAAAATGCATTTTCGATACATTACCAAAATACTTTCAGTTTAAAATACAAAATACAAATGTATTTTGAAAATGTATTTCAAATACATGTATTTTTGATACTGCCCAACTCTGGTGAAATATTGTAACTACATACATTAATCATGCAGTAGTATTCACTAATTGTCATTTGTAATTGCAGCAAGAAAGCATTAAAAACAGAATAAAAATATTTGACATTCATGTTTGCAAGCTTTAAATATGTTGTAGAAAACTTGAAAGTAATAGGAACTCAATTCAACACAAAATAATACTGATGATTAAAACGATTTTAAAAATGCGAGCAAGATAAATTTGCAATGAATCAGAGTTTTAAAATCCACCTAATCCAAAGAAAAATACCCAGCTCGCTGAAATATTTCAAAAATTACATTATGTGCTCAAATTAATGCGAAACGTAGTTTGAATGAGTTTCAATAATTATACATACTGTTGAGAAAAAATTGACTTATAAGCAATTTATGAAAGAACACCTTTATTTCCGTTGCCTTACAGAACCATTTCTTTTTATAAAACTGTTTTAAATCAGTTAATCTTCTTTCTTGAGTTGAGTTATTAAAACCCCAACGCACGTGATCTCCAACATCCTCCCCTCTTTGCAATTTCGACAAAATTGTAAAATTACAAATCTAATCTTTTGGGAATCTTTATAATACGTCCTGATCTCTTTTACCCTGTTGCCGACAAAAGCATTCCAATTTTCTTTATTTTTTATCCAAGTCAATGCTACCGATGAGTCGCTCCAAAAATATGATTCGCAGTTCGACAGATTCAAAATTTTGATGACCTGAACATATAGTCTAGTAGCAATAACAGCCGACATGAGTTCCAACCTCGGAATTGTAATTTCTTTTAATGGAGAAACTCTTGATTTGCTAAGTACAAGACTTACGGTTGTGTTTGTTCCATAGGATGTGCGTAGAAAAATGCAAGCTGCGTATGCTGATTTACTAGCATCGCAAAAGGTGTGAAGACTTATCTTGCAATCATCAAACGTATCTGTTGAGAGTCTTCTTTGAATTTTACAATCATTTATCAAATGTATCTGTTCGAGCCACTTTTCGAACTCGTTTTTCAGTTCTTGTGGAAGTTCCTTGTCCCATCCACAATGTAGGATGAAAGCCTTTTGTAGGATTAATTTGGGAATCAGTGAAGTAGGACAAGTTAAGCCAATAGGATCGAAAATACTCTGTGCTACTGATAATAATGTTCTTTTAGTGATTTTATCCTTAAGTATTTTAAATGGGTCGATGTGACAAAACATTGTATCATTTTCTGTATCCCACGTCATTCCCAAGACGGATACAAGCTTTCTGTTCACTTCTGTTTCTGTGAATTTTATTGGAGACGTAGTCCAATCCCTAAGATCAAACTGCGCAGCCATCATCAGTTCTTTAGATTCTCGTATGAATTTCCCTGCTTCTTCCTTTGTCTGCATGCTAGTGACACAATTGTCAATGTAAAAAGACTGTTTAAGTCGTTCAGTAGTATTTTGTATGTTCGGTGGAGCATGTTCCAGGTGATAAGCAATTGTTGCTCCTAACAGAAACGGACTAGGAGACATGCCAAAAACAACTCTGCAGTGTCTAAAAGTTTCTACTTCCTTTCTCTCCTCATTCTTCCACCAGAGAAAGCGGGCAAAATCTCTGTCTCTTGGAGATAAACTAATCTGTAGAAAAGCTCTACGGATATCTGCTGTAACACCGATGGCGTTTCTTCTGAACAAAGTCAGCAATTTAGGAATTAATTCGACTAAGTTCGGTCCTTTTTCGAGGCATGCATTTAAAAAGTTACCTTTCGAATCCTTGGCTGATGCGTCAAAAACTGGTCTGACCTTCGTCGTCAAACTGGAAAGTTTAATAACGGCATGGTGAGGCAGATAATGTCCATGAATGGAGGTAATTTCATTGTTTGGCACACGTTCCACTACTCCTGACTGAAGCCATTCTTCAAATACAATTTCATACTCTTTTGTGTATCCTATACGATCGAGACGTTTGGTGGTGCTTATTGTTGGGGGGGGGGGGGGAAATCTACTGCATTTATGATATACTAAAAGACAAAGAACATTCTGAATCATTCTAAGTTCTCAAATTTCTTACTCAAGGTTCTTAAAACCTAAATGTCATCTGAAATACTCTAAAATATCTGAAATTTGCAAAGTTCATCTAACATACATCTGAAAACACTGAAATACACTCTGAAAAAGTTTCTAAAGTTCCTCAAACCTGAAAACATTCTAGAAATATAACTGAATTCTTAAATAAACAGAAAGTGGACCTATTGACCAGTTTCCCTACGTGTACAAATATGTACTCTACATGTAATTAAATGGAACTTTCCTAAAAATAAAAACATGCATTAAAGTAAAATAAAAGAGAGAACACAGAATTTAGGTTTTCAAAATCTAACGTTTATTAAAATTAAAACTTCATTTTTAAAATAATTTTTAAAACATTTTACATCTCATTAACTAAAATCAAACATCTTAAATAATAAAAATAAATGGAATGGCCGGTCGTATAGTGGTAAAAAAAAAACGTTAGAATATTAAATTTTAAAGTTAACAATATTAAACTTATTCAACTATTTATCTAAACTAGAATTTTAGATAAAAAAAACATAAGTTAGCCAAAAGGGAATTTAGAACAAAATTTAAAAAGATAACCACAGGATTCGCAACTTAAAATATATAAGTGAAAGGGGTCTTAGTCATGCCAATTTAATTTAACTTTAAATACTGCAAAAGAATAAAATTAATGAAAAGATATCACCCATAAACGGGAAAACGCTGAACGGCAGTAATAAAGTCCCGAGGACGAAATTGATGTCAGTCATCATCAGCTTGGGTGCAGTCCCTTCCTGCTCCAGAAGAGGCCAAACGGAGAAGTACCTCCCGTAGGGCATCGGTACATCAAGTGAGTCCAACCATTCAAGTGGAATATGGTGTTCCAAAACTCCGCGAAAAGAACACTCCCAAGGCCTGATCTGCACAAAAACGGGCAGCTCCTTCACATCATAAAATTCTCAGCCGAGAGTAGCAGAGCGCCAGTGGACATCGCTCGGAACAAAAGAACAGACAGCTCCATCATCAAAACCGTGAAGTAAACAATTGGAGGTCCGGTCCTAAGACTGGGAAAATTTAAACTACTCAGTTCACTATGAAAGAACAAATCTGACCTCCGGAAGTAAACAACTATTCCAAAGGCGCCGACGATACTTCAGTAGACATCAATCACTTCGCTCGCAACGTCATTTCAAGTAAAAAAAACACTCTGATATCAGGATTCCACACACATTTACAGGCAGGCCGGGAAATAAGGCGTTCGTTCCTCAGAACGCATTTCGCTCGGCTCGCGCCGAGGCGCTGAAAACAACAACTCTATAAGACTACATTTTAGTTCCAATCAAAAGAGCAAAGAGCAAAGAGATCGAAAAAGTGCGCGATTTTCTTATATACTGCGAAACATCGCTGCCACAGACTGTCAACAAAATTATCGATGAACGATAAAATAATTAATGACAGACGATTTTAATTTTACGATCAACCAATTAAAAACTCGAAATTTTAAAGAAGAGAAATGGAATTTTAGAGCAGACGAAAATTAAAAAGAAATGAAGTGAAACGATTTGGAAAATACGAATTCGGCAATAATTTAAATATGGACGATTCTGAAATATTTAAAAAGCTGAAAATAGAATAAAACTGTAAAATTGCGATGAATTAACCAATTTTTAACCGAGAGCAATAAATTTGGAATCAAATTAAAGGGAATAAAAAGGGCAATAAATGGAATCACAAATTAGCCAATTTAAATAAATTTAAATTGCTAAAACCTAAAAAGAACGAACTTTCGCCGTTTTTAAAACAAAACCTATGGAATAGAATATATTTGAACAAAGAATATCAAAAACCTAAACAATTGGAAAATGGATAACTAAAAGAGAATGACTATGTAAATAAGACCCCTGAACACATTTAAACTAAAAACAAAATACCTAAAATATTAAATATCCAAAAGTATAACCCAACAACTCCTTCGAACGTCCCAAAAAAATTTTTCATTTGAAAAATGAAAAATTTTAGCTAACACATGACAAAATTTCGCGAAACGAAGGAGAAAAAAAAAATCTAAATCTCAACTACAGCTGTAACATGAGCCATAAAAATCACATAAAAATCAAATTCCTTATAAATAAATCAATAATCACTTCACTAAACACTTTCATAATAACACTTATCATATTTCTCAACATTTCGTCTAAACTCTTAAACATACATATAGATTCAATATTAAATACTTCAACTTCATTGTAACTCTATATTATGAAAATTCATCAATTCATTTTTAAATGCTCCAACAAATACGTCATCAAAGAGAAGAAACAGAAAAATAATAAACAGATCTCCATATCATTAGCTGTCATGAATAAACATAAATTTTAACGAAAACTTTGGACCAGCCAAAGAATTCCAATAATCTAAACAATAAATTTTGAAAAGGTACCTTCAACATTAACAACTAATAAATATAAATTAACAAATTCATCATCAGTCTCCTCCTCTACAAAGAAAACAATTATTCGAAGCATAATTTTCAATTTAAATAATAATATCAAAGTTGGCTCAAGTTACAAACAAAAAAAATTTGTGGAATATTTACTCCAAAATAACAAACTCAATTCCCTAACAATTTGGAACTGAACTCAAATTTAACCGACTTGTTTACAAATTATACTATAAACTGATTACTTGGCAAATTAGGTCATTTAAAAGACAAATATACACAAAAATGACCTTATGCATCATTTTACACCAACAATAAACGCGATTTCACTAGATATGGTGCAACATCTTGCACTCTCAACAACAATAAACTCAAATATCATCTCTGTAATCTCTCTGGAAATCTCAAAAATTCTCATAAAAATCAAAAAAAATTAAGACAAGGGGCCGAGGGTTGTGAGTCCTCTCAAAGGTTGTGAATCTTTTTTGAACCCCAAAAAAATAGCACAAAAATATCCATCAAGTATAAGTAGTACATTTAAATTCACTAACAGCCAAGTGTATCACATTACTTTAACCAAAATACCAAAGAAAAATCAAATTACAAATCCCCATTTAATTTTCAAAACCAAAAGAACTCAAATTGCATTGCACAATTTTAAATATTCCACTTAAAAAAAATTTAATTCTCCTATAATAAAATAAATTTTTCCACTTTAACGACCAAAAATTTTAAAGACAGTATTAAAAATATCAGATTTAGAATTAAGAACAAACAAACTGATTTGTCACCACTCTATTTGAGTGTGAAAACCAAACACATGATCAAAGTGAAGAACAAGATAACTCAAGATGACATTTATGTCACACTCATATTGGAGTGTAAAAAACACCTGCATTACCCAATTTTTCAATTAATCACCAGTATTTCATCAACTACATTCACATATCAGTGAGCATTTAAATCTCAATTCCAAATCAGAACATAAAAAATTCTAAGTCGGAAAACTACTGCTTTAATTCTATATAATTTAACTTAATAAAAAAAATATTCTCATGTTAAATTTACTCAATTAATTTCATTCTATTTCATCAAAACAATTCTTAAGTTGCTGGGAGCGTGGGTTACAAGAACAACAAAATAAAAAAAATTTGTTAATGAGATGGGATTAGAACAAAAAATGTAAATACTATAAAGTGCGTTCTTCAAATACTTATAATCTCTTAAATTTATGAATTAAATGCAATTTCACACTACTTCAAATAATAAAATTCAAATCAAATTAATTTACATTAAGGAATGCTTAAATAAAAATTCTAAATGAAAAAGTCAAATTCAAAAATTCCAAAGTTTCCTCAAAAAATTCTAAATGAAAATATTTAAATTAATCCTAAAATTCCAATTTTAATCAAAATATTAAAGTAAATTACTCTAATTTAGTTTAAGAACATTCTAAAATATCCAGCCTTAGTTCAAAATCTTATCAAAATCTCAATAGTAATTACTTTTAGAATAAACAAGTATGGAATCAGTTTACGGAAATTTCATTTTTAAGAACACAAATTATTAAGAACATATATTACAGTTAGCATGAATAAGCCCCTAGACTGGTCAAACGGCGCCAATTGTTGGGGGGGGGGGAAACTACTGCATTTATGATATACTAAAAGCATTTCTAAATATTCAAAACATTTTGAATTCTTAAAACTTCTAAATCATTCTTTTGAAAACTCTCAAAAATATCTGAAATTTGTAAAGTTTATCTAACCTGAAAACATTCTAGCAATATAACTGAATTCTTAAATAAACAGAAAGTGGACCTATTGACCAGTTTCCCTACGTGTACAAATATGTACTCTACATGTAATTAAATGGAACTTTCCTAAAAATAAAAACATGCATTAAAGTAAAATAAAAGAGAGAACACAGAATTTAGGTTTTCAAAATCTAACGTTTATTAAAATTAAAACTTCATTTTTAAAATAATTTTTAAAACATTTTACATCTCATTAACTAAAATCAAACATCTTAAATAATAAAAATAAATGGAATGGCCGGTCGTATAGTGGTAAAAAAAAAACGTTAGAATATTAAATTTTAAAGTTAACAATATTAAACTTATTCAACTATTTATCTAAACTAGAATTTTAGATAAAAAAAACATAAGTTAGCCAAAAGGGAATTTAGAACAAAATTTAAAAAGATAACCACAGGATTCGCAACTTAAAATATATAAGTGAAAGGGGTCTTAGTCATGCCAATTTAATTTAACTTTAAATACTGCAAAAGAATAAAATTAATGAAAAGATATCACCCATAAACGGGAAAACGCTGAACGGCAGTAATAAAGTCCCGAGGACGAAATTGATGTCAGTCATCATCAGCTTGGGTGCAGTCCCTTCCTGCTCCAGAAGAGGCCAAACGGAGAAGTACCTCCCGTAGGGCATCGGTACATCAAGTGAGTCCAACCATTCAAGTGGAATATGGTGTTCCAAAACTCCGCGAAAAGAACACTCCCAAGGCCTGATCTGCACAAAAACGGGCAGCTCCTTCACATCATAAAATTCTCAGCCGAGAGTAGCAGAGCGCCAGTGGACATCGCTCGGAACAAAAGAACAGACAGCTCCATCATCAAAACCGTGAAGTAAACAATTGGAGGTCCGGTCCTAAGACTGGGAAAATTTAAACTACTCAGTTCACTATGAAAGAACAAATCTGACCTCCGGAAGTAAACAACTATTCCAAAGGCGCCGACGATACTTCAGTAGACATCAATCACTTCGCTCGCAACGTCATTTCAAGTAAAAAAAACACTCTGATATCAGGATTCCACACACATTTACAGGCAGGCCGGGAAATAAGGCGTTCGTTCCTCAGAACGCATTTCGCTCGGCTCGCGCCGAGGCGCTGAAAACAACAACTCTATAAGACTACATTTTAGTTCCAATCAAAAGAGCAAAGAGCAAAGAGATCGAAAAAGTGCGCGATTTTCTTATATACTGCGAAACATCGCTGCCACAGACTGTCAACAAAATTATCGATGAACGATAAAATAATTAATGACAGACGATTTTAATTTTACGATCAACCAATTAAAAACTCGAAATTTTAAAGAAGAGAAATGGAATTTTAGAGCAGACGAAAATTAAAAAGAAATGAAGTGAAACGATTTGGAAAATACGAATTCGGCAATAATTTAAATATGGACGATTCTGAAATATTTAAAAAGCTGAAAATAGAATAAAACTGTAAAATTGCGATGAATTAACCAATTTTTAACCGAGAGCAATAAATTTGGAATCAAATTAAAGGGAATAAAAAGGGCAATAAATGGAATCACAAATTAGCCAATTTAAATAAATTTAAATTGCTAAAACCTAAAAAGAACGAACTTTCGCCGTTTTTAAAACAAAACCTATGGAATAGAATATATTTGAACAAAGAATATCAAAAACCTAAACAATTGGAAAATGGATAACTAAAAGAGAATGACTATGTAAATAAGACCCCTGAACACATTTAAACTAAAAACAAAATACCTAAAATATTAAATATCCAAAAGTATAACCCAACAATAAGCCTTCTCATTGCCAGTTCTCTGTTGTCGTCTAAATCTGGATGCCCTTCTTTGAAAGGTAAACGTACTTCATAACGACTTTCTTCATTAACTTGTAGTGTTTTCTGGAAAAACTCAGTCACTTCATTATCTAAAATTTCCTTCGTTTTTGTTTCGGCTGGATCTCTGATTCCAAGTACATCCAGACTCCATAAATCTGCTAATTCTGAGTGACAGAGAAGAGTAATATTACTCAGTATTGTACGGGATTTGATTTCTGGACCTTGAATTGTCCATCCTAATTCAGTTTTGATTGCAGTTAAATTTTTATCCAAACGGACGACTGAATCAGTCATTAGCATACCTGAATAATCTGCTCCGATTAGTAGACCTATTTCTGGAGCACCTTCCCCTGCATCACTCAAAACTATATTCTGCTCTTTTAATAAGGGATATAAATTTGGATTTTCTATCCGGGGAACAGAACTACATATTTTAGCTTGATCTAGTACAGACATCTGGTATTGATATTTTCCATCTATACTCTGTATTGATATGTCATACACATTATGAGCTCTGGGTTTAATTTCTGATCCTCCGAATAAACAATGACTCAATGTCTCTTGACCCGAGACTCTTAGATTTAGTCGTTTTGGGATATCACTACGAATGTACGACCTCTGTAAACCATTGTCAAAGAGTGCTCTCACTAATCTAGGTTTACCTTCACTTAATATTCGGACGAGCACTGTTTGGAGTAGAATCGGACCACTTCGATGAGTTAATAGAACACTTGATTCACTCTCATTATTCGAAAATGTCTCTGCTGTTTTGTTTAGTTCTTTCTCTGCTTTCTTATTTGGCGACGAATTTGGCAGTTCAGAGCACATAATAACATTATGGCGTTTATCACAGATAAGACATTTAACCATTGCCTTGCATCTTTTTGCATTGTGACCGACCCTTAAACAGATATAACAGGCTCCCTTTTTCCGAAGTAGTTCCCTTTTACTGTCCATAGAAAAATGTCTAACTTTGAAACACTCTGTTGAATTATGAGATGTTTTACTGCACCACAAACACATTTTTCCTGGCACTTTTACTTCGCCGGAGAAAATACAAGCAGCGGTAGGTATCGAAGAGTTATTGCTATGAGAGAAACTTGAACGAGCGATTTGCAATCGTTCCTCACTTTCAACTTCTAGCTTCAAAAATTGTAAGAGAGACGTTAAATTGTCAGTTTCATCGCCAATTTTAGCATTAAACTTCCTACGAGATCTCTCCCAAACTCTCAAAGTTTCTTCAGGAAGAGCCGATTCTACCAATGGGTACAACATAGAAGCATATTTTTCAGATGTAACACCCAAAGTTTCTAATGCCCGTAATTGAGTTTCTAATTTATCATAAAGTGTACTTAACGACTTGGCTCCCTTCTTTGAAACTTGTGCCAAGACTAAATTTAACAACTCTCGAACATATATTTCAATAAGTAATTCGTCTCTGGCAAAACGCGATTTTAGTTGTTCTAATGCTTTATGATAATTGGATCCTGATGGAGGAAAACTTTCTACAAGTTCCTTGGCGACGTCTTCAGTGGCCTGAACCAAATACTGAAATTTATCATCGTCATCAATTGTTTCATCCTCATCGATTTTTCTGAACTGACCCCAGAAGCCGAGCCAATTTTTTATATCCCCATCAAAATGTTTCAGTTCTAATTTAGGTAACTTGAAATGTCGCTTACCTTGTCCAAAAACACTTTCTTGACCAATATTTAAAGGATCGATTTCTTTCTTTTCTAATAAACCTTCATACTTGGTTTTCATGACTATCCACCGGGTTTTATAATTTTCGGCACCATCGATTTCCTTGGCGAAATTTTCTTCATTGAAATCTTCTTCATCTAGCATTAAATCTTTGATAGAATTATCCAATTCAAATAAATGGGCCGCTCTATCCTCAAGTACCTTGAAATCGGGTATAACTTCTGCTTTCAGCATTGGAACGGCCGTTAATTTCAATTCTAATTGCTGTGCCGCCAATGTAAACAAACGCCTAGCTTGGGTTCTTTCCTTATTTAATTTTTCCATCTTATAAGTCCTGTCGCGGACGCCAGTTTTGTTGAGAAAAAATTGACTTATAAGCAATTTATGAAAGAACACCTTTATTTCCGTTGCCTTACAGAACCATTTCTTTTTATAAAACTGTTTTAAATCAGTTAATCTTCTTTCTTGAGTTGAGTTATTAAAACCCCAAAGCACGTGATCTCCAACACATACGTAAATAGAAAAAGATATTCATCCGCAATACGATGAAGACAAAAAGAAATTAAATCTCCGTGTTTTAGAACACATAAATGGGAATTTATGAAAATCCTCTTTCTGAAATACATAAAATAACTTTAAATTGTTTAAAAAATTATATCTAGCTATAATGGCGTGAATGCATAGCTTGAGACAAGAAAGAAAATATGAGAAGCGAAGTGACGTTTGGGTTTTACGTCACAATGGTCCACCCCCAGTATCGGTGGAACGGAGCCGTAGAAAGTAGTCATTTCTATACTCCCTTTCAATATATGCCTAACTCTATGATTCCGAACGAAAAAGGTTGGAAATCGTGAAAGTCAATGCCTGAGTTTTGTGGGAGTTTATTGAACGTATTAGTCACTTTTGAAAATCATAGGTTTGAAATATGAATTTAAATGGAAAATATCACCATGGTTTATTTCTCACAGGCTTACTCAACAACGAAAAGTATTAAGAAATCACAAGAAAGATCAATCATGCATAAAGCATTGATTTTGAAACACTTTCCAAATTTAATTTTATTTAAACATATCTAATTATTCATTCATCATTTTATTTAAACATCTCTATTAATTTTATTTAAACATCTCTGTGATACATTCAACGGTAATATATCACAATACTGCAGTAATTAATTATATTTGAAAATTTAAACTTTCATCGAGAAAAGCGAACTTGATTCAAATGACGTCATCGAAACATAAATCACCTGGCTCTCTGTATAAAAGCAGTAAATAGTTCATTCATACATTTTTATTTCATTCATCACAGTACCACAATAATTTATTCTACTTAAAAACTTAAAACCACGGAGACCAAAGTAATTTAACTCTATGCATAAAACTTTAGCGAAGACGTCTGCCATTAAATCGTCTGCTTCTCTAAAATCAATGAATGTTTTACTCATATCATCTATATTGCAGACTCCTGAGCAAAATAATTTTGCGTTAAAGGAATTCCGCAATTCTTATACAACTCATCTTACAGCCTAATCAGTTTACATTCTCCATAAGTAAAAATTAGGCTTCGTTGTAGAAATTATCAAAGTCTGATGATCATTTAAACTCAAATATATTGCAATTGTGTTGTTTCAGAACACAGATACACAGAAATTAAGCAAAAATAAAGCGGTTTTAGGACGGATACAACACTAAAATTAAAAAGAACTTTAAAAATCACCAATTTGACACAATATGGATGGTATTGATCATTTAAACTCAAATATATTATAGTTGTGATGTTTCAGAATACAAATACACAAAAATTAAGCAAAAATAAAGTGGTTTTAGGACGGATACGACACTAAATATAAATGAAAAGTAATTTTAAAAATAACGATTTCGACACAAGATGGATGCCATGTTTTATTCTGAAGTAGGTCACGTGATCTCTTCATAAAATGTTCATGTGATCTCTTCATATAATGGTCACGTGATCTCCTCACATAAAGGGTTTAATTATTATTTTAATTGTTATTTAAAAAAACTACTGAACATATTTTGCTGAACGCTTTTTTATATATTTTATGGGATAATTTGAATATTTCCTAAAACTTTCCAAACAATTTGTGAATTTTAAATTCGCTTAAAAATGTCTGAAAAATTTGGTCCTATAGGATTCAATTTATTTAATTTTTTCATCCCGGGTTCAATTCAAAACTAATTGAGTGATATTATTCATTTATATTCCCATAGGTCCCACAGACAGTCTGAATAACATACTAAAATTTCATTTTGATAAAGTCATTTTTACGGCAGTTATTGTGCTAACGGACAGACAGACAGACAGAATGAACAAAGTCATAAACACTTTCCAATATTGTAAAGTCTTAAAAATGGTTATTTAATTATCAGCATTTTATGAGGAAGGTTCTTTCTTATGCAGCTATAACTTATATAATGCAATGATTTTTGTTCCCTTACATAATGCAATGAATTTACATCTTTTAGCGAAAAAACAGAGAGTGAAAAAACAATGTATAAGATTTACGGCCCTCTATTCTCCGGAAGAATTTTTTATCACAGTTTTACATGCTAAATCCCGAGCAACGCCGGGAAATCGCTGCTAGTGTATATATATACCTATGTATATATCATAATTTAATGTATATGTCGGAGGTCGCACACAGCTGGTCGTAGCAACAGCTGTTTGCGCAACGGGTATTCTGTGGCTCATAGAGTGATGTAGCAATTAGAACATGGATCTAATCCCGTTTCGCGAGCTAACCTCGCTAAGCTCGCCCGCTAAGAAACATCACAGAATCCGGTCCCGCTGGCTGTCGGAGGTCGCACGTAGCAATAGCTGTTTGTGCAACAAGTGTTTTGTGGCTTAGGATGTAGCAATTAGAACATGGATATACGCTCCTTCGCGAGCTAACCCCTCTACGCTCGCCCGCTAAAAGAAATCACAGAATCCGGTCCCGCTGGTTGTCGGAGGTCGCACGTAGCAACAGCTGTTTGTACAACAGGTGTTCTGTGGCTCATAGAGTGATGTAGCAATTAGAACATGGATCTACGCCCGCTAAAATAAAACACAGAATCCGGTCCCGCTGGCTGTCGTAGATCACAAGTAGCAACAGGTGTTCTGTTTATCATAGAGTGATGTAGCAATTAGAACATGGATCTAAGCCCGCTTCGTGAGCTAACCTCGCTATGCTCACCCGCTAAAAAAGATCACAGAATCCTATCCCGCTGGCTGTCGGAGATCGCACGTAGAGACAGCTGCCTGTGCAACAGGTGTTCTGCAGCTCATAGAGTGATATAGTAATTAGAACATGGATCTATGCCCACTTCGCGGGCTAACCTCGCTACGCTCGCCCGCTAAAAAAACATCACAGTATCCGGTCCCGCTGGCTATCGGAGTTCGCACGTAGTAACATCTATTTTGGCAAAAAGTATTCCATGGCTCATAAAGTGATTTTCATGTTCCGCGCTTCAAAATCTCAATCAAAGTCAATCTAGAATACTCGCATCACGTACGATTTCATATACTCCTCTTCACGTAATGCGCATTTGCTCCAAAAACACGGCAAACCCACGTATAACCATCAAACTTTTCCGTACTATCATTCCTCTTACACAATCGCATTACCCATTGCAATCAACCCCTGATTCAAACACCATTTAATCACATTAATTTACCACTATCAACCAAACGATCAAAAAGAACAATACTAAATCTTTCACTCTTCAGAGCCATTTAGTACACTCAATAGAAATCAAAGAAATTTTACAAATACTTGTATTTAAATCTAGCTCCAAAACATCTAATTTTAAAAGATCAGCGGAAGAATTCAGAAATGAGCATAAAATAACACAAATTGAGACAGTTGCCAGAGTTAATAACTCGAAAGGTTACCATGGTTACGAAGTACGAAGAGTTAATGGGTTACCAAGGTCGCAACATAGCACTCAGCTTATCGCCGATTTGTCGCGACAGAAAAAAACGCCCGTACCTGTCTCTGGGATTTAGCCGCTTTTTGATATCGCTCTTAATTTATTTTATTAATGACTAGCCGCCTTAGACGACCAGCCTGTTCGCTGCCCTTGAAAATTCTGACTGTGGCAAACTCGCTGTCGCCATAAACCCGTGGAGTTGTTGTTGAGACCCAGACCATTCGACCTACCAGAAAGGTGTAAGGTAACTAATTGGACGGCCAGGAAGTGCCACCCAATTTAGACCGGAACCCAGTAGGGTAGGCATCCACAGGGATCGTACCCTCCTCCCCCTACCACTAACCTCTCGAAAGGACTTACGGACCCACATATTTAATGTGATCGTACTCCGCGTGAACATGGCGGTAGTTTTAGCAGTGGCGGGAATCGAACCTGGGCCTACCGAGTGCAATTCCCGCGCGATAACCACTGATCTCCCGTGCCCTCAACCCCGTGGAGTTAACAAAGTTGGGTTTAGTTTAATGACGTTAAAACTAATAATGAAATTTTAAGATGAAAAATAGTGAATTTATTCTAATGTTTGTGAACTGTGAGATTCTGAGTTCGGTGCTGCTTTAACGATTCTGCTCAGTGAAAAAAGTATTTTTTTTAAAGATTGTCCCCACCACCACCCGATGCATAAATGCACAGCGACAATCTCCGTAACTTTCTATTTATTTATTTTTTATTTCTTCCGTGTTTAAGTTTTTTCATTGTGGTCCTAACCACCACACGATGCAAACAATACATCGCCATAATTCAATCCAGCAGAATGAGCCAAAAACCTTATAAAAAGAAAACACTAATTCGGTTTTTTATTGTCCCTAGGCCAAAAACCGTACAAAAAGCAAACACTTATTCGTTTTTAATTGTCCCTCGGTCAAAAACCGTATAAAAAGCAATCACTGATGACATTTGCAAATATAATTTAATATCCATGCGAATATCCTTATCAGGATATTCGCATGGGTATCAAGAGCATGGCCCAAATATATCAACCAGATATCACCAAACACTAATTCGGTTTTTAATTATCCCTTAGACCAAAACCCGTCGCCATAGCAACAGCGTGCGTCTGCGCGCGCATGTAGGTGAAAAATCGAACTTCGCCGAGAAATTGAAAATCATGACTTCCTTTAAATCCGGATCCTACGGCTATTTTTTATTATTTCTTGACCAGATTGAGCTTGTAAGAATGCCTGATCTTTGAGCTTTCTAAAAATGTAAATTAATAGTCGAAATTGTCGGTACTTTTCTCGACGCGAGGATTTAAAAAAGAAAGTTCGTTTTTTTGAGCCGAAAGTGACTTTTGTTTTAAAATCTTTAAAAAATATTAGAATTTGTCCCTGAGATTTGAAATGGATATATTTTTACTCGCAATTGTCTGCTCTTTTCAGTCGTGTGATTTGGTTTTTTCTACGACGTCTGGATGGTGGAGAAAAAAACGATCGAAATAGCATAAAATATTAAATAACAAAAAAAATAATTCAAATTTTAAAAATCAGTTTTCACGTGTCACAGTCACCTTCCCACTCCCCGGGTCTCCGATTGCTAAATTTCGTAACTCTGCAATATGCAGTCGCTGAGCCTATAGTGTATAAGACATACAAACAGACATGGGCTTTTATTATATAGATTGATTATTTTAGATTTCATAAACTTCGTTAAGGATCTTTAATAATAATTTTAATTAGCCTGATCGTATAGTGAATTATATTTTATTTTAACTTTCAAAATTATTATTCAAGTAAGCTGAATAAATAAAGTCCCTCCTTATCATTTTATTTGACCTGTGCTCGATGTTTACTTTTAAAAATTCATACCAACTCAAAACAGACAACTTATAAATACTGAAAATCCACTTACATACCTAAAATTATACTAGCACAGCCAAGATACAAAAATAATCACAGAATTTCTGCTAAACTAAACTTTTATTTTTAAATAAACATTTAAAACTTAAGAGCCTCAAATCGTAAAAACATCATTAGTACTTAAATAAATTTTAAGTAAAACATAATCATTTAAAACATTGCTCAGACCTAAAAATTAATTTACCCAGATTCTGATTCCAATCTGATCTGAAGACCAGAGTTTGGCCTGCCTGGAAAGCTGTCCACCAAAACTAAACTCAAAAGTAAAAAAACAAATAGTAAATGTAAAATTACAAGCGTACATGTTCAAAAATAACAAATTCATAAAAATTATTAAAATTTTAAATTCAAATCAAATTCTCTGCCGAAACTTTATCTATTATGAAAGAATTGGCATTTAGACAGCGAATGTTTTTCATGTCCGAATGTAGATGGCAGTACCACCCATTAGGAGCAAATCACACAAGGAACCGGGAAAACTGGTTAAATTTTCAAGTCACTGACAAAACACTTCAAGTTAAATTGTGATAACATCACCAATTAGTGATAAGAACAGCATTCAAATGAAAAAGAAACTATGCACATATGTCATTGATGTGGCCGATCTCCCCTCGGAGACGTCTGTCCAAATGGCACAAGAGCGGAGAAAAAATATTTCTGCACCCCGCGGAGTTTGTTGATATCACTTGTAAACAATAATTGGCCTTGGCCGCTTCCAACAATTATAATTTGAGCAGCAGATCGTTGAAATGCGACAGCACCTCGCAAACTCTAGTCTCACAGTTCAGCAGTGGCATGAACATGAAGACTAGATAGAGACTTGAAGACTTTAGCCGTCACCTTCGAGATCTAAAGAGGCCATCCAACTCCCTCGTGACGTCACTGGAAAGGGTGCTAGAAAATTGTGGTCGCTAATGTAAAGCTTATGGATAGATATGGAGTTCTTGTGAAAAGAGGTTATTTTTTAATAATTGGACTCCCATAACAGGTATGTAAATTTTTCTATATGTGTATTAATGTTTCTGGCAGTCGCCGCCAGTAAAAGAAATTAATTTTTTTGATAAATTTTGCAATAAATGATGCATTTTCCTTGCATCGTCTGTTAAGCCTTAACGTCAATGCTTATAGTACGTAAAAAGATGTAGGGCATTTTACAATTTTTCTTTTATTGTATATTTCCATTGTATAACGTTTTAAAGGTTTATATGTCTTTCTATGCATACGTTATTGTTTTACGTAATTTCTATCAGTAAACCGTATATTTTTGTATCGGTTTTAACTTTATGTTTATAGCACATGTTAACATCGAATTGCTACTTCAAAATATTGTTTGTCTAAATTATTTACCTTCAATTTTATTTATGCCGAGCTTCCGTGTATTTATTGTTAAGAGATTTTTCAGGGTCACAGACATTTTTTTGCATTTTCTGTTTGGCTGTCACAAACTTCTAAAATGTCATACAATGTGAATTTGGAGTGTATTATGTCTTTACTTTGTTTGCCATGGTATTTAAAGCACTAATAGCGGTAGTCACATATATTTAAGCTAAATCCTAGTGATCTAACTCTATTGTTTAGCGTATATTAGAAACCTGAACATAGTAGTTGGATTTCTTGGTGGGCTTTTTGATGACTAGAGATCATGCTCTGAAATTGTGTATTCAAATATAAAGCTTTTTCAGCAATATAGTATACTTTAAAAACAAATTTCATGTTATATTGTTCATAGTACTACATTTGTATATCTTTTTATGAGTATCTTAAAGTATCATGCAGTCTGTGTTCATGAATTTTTTGTAGTAATATTTTACTGATTTTCTGTATTATGCATTAAACTTTTAAATTGTGCTATTCCATCGAAAACTCAAATTCAAAACATTTGACCCCCATTACAGATCTATCCCTATATATAATACTATGCAGGAACATAATCATGACATCTGTTCTAAACAGGATACCTATTAAGATAAGGTTATCCAACCATTAGAAATAATTTCACTGCAGCTAACAACATTTTTAGGATTCTTTGCAGCAAATGCACAAGCACTCTACTACTCCCTATTTAACGAGTTATTGCTTTTTTTCATAAACTGTTTATACAGCCCTTGTCCCTAAACCTTTTCGGTCTTTTTCCTATTCAGTTGATAGCCCTGAATACTTTATCCATATTTATTATGTATTTCGAATTTTAATATGTATGGCAGGGTAAGAAATTTCAGCTCACTAAAAATTTTTTTCACTTGTCAATACAGTGTACATTGCATAAAGCATTCATTTCTCATTGTAAAAAAATAATTTCATTTAAATTTATCTGCAATTCAGTAGCATAGCATGAGATTTTTGACTAGGGAGGCTGAGCAACTGATAAAAAATTTAGAATTACAAGCAAAATTTATAAACTGTTGTTATTATGTTGAAACTGTTGCTAAATTATTATGCATATGCTAAATAGAGAAATAACTATCTTTAATCTTATGTATTACATTTTATGTAAGTATTTTGTACGATTTACTCAGTTAGGTATCTGCATAAGTATATGTTATATATGTAATATTTTTTACTGTGAATCTAAGATATTGTCTAATCGATGCAAAAATACAAACCAAATATCACAGTCATTACTTTAGATGTGCTTGATACATTTATTTTAATTTGATCCTGACTTATTTACGTATAAAGCTTTTGTAACTTTTTGCAGTATTTTGTCTCAATTGGCATCATTTAAAGCGATATCAAGAAAACAATAATTTCTGAAAGTGTTGCAATATGCTATAGTGTTGTTTATATTTGTATCACTTTTACAAAAGTCACATGATACTTTTCATTTTTACAACAGTTATATGATACTTTTCATTTCTACAAAAGTCATATGATTATCAATCAAAATGAAGAACTTTCATTTTAAAATTTAGAGTTTAGAAAACATGCATAAATTATTTAAACTGTAGCTCATAATTTGAGTAACGCAAAACTTTCTTATATGCCCAAATATAAACATAGCATACATTCATTGCAATAACACAGATAGATACTATATACGCATGCGAAACAGTCGTAGCACTGAAAACGATGAAGTTTGATCAAAATATGTGCATGTAAATACATCCAAAATTTTATTTTGATTTATAGCTTATTACAATACTTTTAATATATGTGTACTATGTCTTATAAGGAATGTAAAAATGATCTTTAATCTTATGTAATTATATTTTATGAAAGTACTGTGTACAATTTACTCAATTATGTTGTTGCATACCTATATATTATATCTATAACCTTTTTTACTGTAAATCCAAGATCTTGTCGAAGACTCTATGTAAAACTACAAACCAAATATCACATGGTAGGTCAATGACTATAGATGTGCTTGATACTTTTTTTAAATTCAACATGACTTGTTTATAAAGTTTTTGTAATTTTTTGCAGCATTTTGTCACTAACTGCCATTATTTATCTAGATTTCAGAAAAATAACCATTTCAGAAAGTTCGCTATATGCAAAATATAACATTTATATTATTTTAAAAAATAATTGTGGGTGAACGAAGTATTATACAAATTTCAATACATTAGTTCATTGCCAAATCAACACTATTGATGCATCAATATAAAGATAAAATATGTTGAAAGTGTTGAAGAACTGTGCATTGATCGTTATTGAAAAATAAAATTGATCTCTCATAATGGTGGTCTTCAACGTCTGACAATTTTAAAAGCGTGTTTACTTTTAAAATGTAAATAGGTTTCTTTACTTTTCTACTTACTATATTTAACTATATATATTACAGAATAAATTTCTTCATCCAAAATGTGTGACTTCCCGCTATAGTTATATCTTTGTTGCCCTGTGGCTATCGATTTTATGCATGTATTTGAGGTAAATAAAACAATTTGAATTATTCTATGATTTTTTTTTTCAATATTTATACATAAGCTTTAGGACAAATTAAAATGTTACGAATAAATGTTTATGGTGCATAAGTTTTCAACCACATGGTTTTGCAAAGCAGGATTTTCTATGGTGACCAATATTAAAACAGTGAAATGTGGCAGCTTAAAAAGGCTGAATGAAAAAATACGTGTGAACTTATTCCACATTTGTCCCAACATAAAAGAAATTTATAAGACTCACCAGTCACATGCGAGCAAATCACAAATATTAAGGATAAAAATATATATGCTTGTTTTTATTTTCTTTGCATGATATGCAAATATGTTTCTTTTATCTCATATAAAATGTAAACAACATTGTATATGATGTATGGTTGTTTTTAGTCATCTTACGAAGGGTACATATGTTATGAAGAGATATTTTTTTCATTTGGGGGGGGGGGGGGGGGCTGTCAAAATTTTCAAGATCGGTAAGGTGTCACTATGGAAAAACTTCGGAAAGCACTGCCTTACACACATGCAGATTCGGGGGGTGTATTTTAGAGTGTTCATCCCCCCCCTAATTTTTTTTTCAAAATGTTTCCTAAACACACATGTGATAAAAAATGTACTCAATCCCATTTAGTTTGTTGTTCTGGAGCCCCTGAAAACAACCTGTGTTTACATAAAAAAAATGGGAATAAGTAAGTAGTTTTTAGAAACTAAGAATTCAAAAAGAAGTGTTTGGGCTACTACATCACTGCAATAGGGGAAAAATTCTCCTACTACAAACAAAAACCTAAAATCTCCAAATTTAGACAAATCCTGGCAAAAGAAAAAAAAAAGGAATGAAGATCAAAAGCCAGTTCTTAGAGACTAAAAGTATAGGTTTAATTTGAAAAATTTTACCCCGTCCGGTTCGAAAATATTAAGATTTCACCCGACCAACCCCTCAGAATTTTTCAAATTAAATGTATTGTGATTTATAAATTCAGAAGATCAATATTTTGGGAAAGACGAATAGTATAGTAGTACACATTATGGTTAGTATACCCTAATTCACAATTGGCAGAATTCATTATTGCCAAATCTTTTCTTCTATTACCAAATTGAATTTTCTTTCACAAAATGTGACAATGGCGATTAGCTTCACAACTCCTGCAACTCTGTTTTTCAAAAACAGAAATAAAAAAAGTATGCATAAGAGATTTATTTTATACCAGCCATTTGTTTCATTTTCCCCATGTTAATCTAATCTATGGGGGATGGGGAATCCATAATGTCTAATTTCATTTAATTTTTTGAATTTTTTCCTGGTGATTTTTGATGAGTATTGATATTGTGGAATCAGTACCTCAACCTTCAATCCTCTTTTTTTCTACTCCCTGACTCATCTTATTTGTTACTATCTGACTTTGATATTGACATAAATATCAATTAAATTTTACTTTTTTTTTTGTATTCCTAATTTTTTCAATTCGCAAACATTTGATATTTTTTTAATTTATTGCTTAAGAATTATTTAAAAAATATATAAAAAATTTAAATATTCTGAATTAAAATTATTTCAAAATAGTTTTATTTAGGAGTCGGAGTCAGTATATTTTTTTCGACTCTGACTCCACCACCCTGTGAAGAAAATTTGTATTTTGAAAAAAATCTAGAATGTTTTGTTAAAAAACACAAACTACATAAGTATAGCAGAATCTCAATTATTCAAGCTACCATTTTTTTTAAGAACATCACAGCAAATGACTTCTTTAAAGTAGAACACATTGAAAAATTATTTTCTGAAGCCGACAGTGGCGACTTGTAAATTTAGAAATGAGTAAAGCAGATTCAGCGGCAAAATTTCCCTTTCTGTTCGATAACGGACATCTTCAAAACACATCACACTATTGACACAAGTGTTGTCAAATATTATCTAAAAATAGCCAAACAAGTCTGAAAAATTCCAAATAATAATAATACAAGTCCAAATAATAATAATAACCTATTCAACTGATAATTTTAGGATAATATTTAAGTATTTATTGTACATATTATTTTTCTTATAGTTTATATTTCCTTAAGAACATGAACGAGGAGGTCCTTGATAGGAAGGGGAACATTGTCACAAATGTGAGCACTATATTATAGATTGAAGTATACAAAGTTTTTTTCATGTTAACTGAATTTGACATTATTCAAGCTGTTTTCAGTCCACATTAGCTTGAATAGGGGCTCTATTGTATTTATGTTTTTGCAAAATGAATGCATTCCTTTTCGATGAATTTTTTAATTATTGTAATACTTTTCATTTATGGTAATTGAAGAGGGTGTATTCATATGATGTCATGAGGCAGACATGTGGTTTATCAATGTGAAAGCCCCAGGCCGTCCGACTCGTCCAGAGGACTTGGAGTATATGTGGTTTATCAATGTGTAAATATATTCAACAGTCCCATTATTTACAGTCGTTCCAATGTTTTAGACAGAAATATTGATAAATAATTATGGTTATGTGTGAAATGTTGGAGTTTGAAAATCAAAAGAGTTCAAGATATCAAAATATCTCATTATAAATTTCCAAGAATTGTATAATAGAAAAATGCAACTAACCAAAAAGCATAAAAATGTATGGTTGTCTCTTGAAAGATTTAATGCATCAGAAAATTGAAAACAGTAGCGATATAATTAACTGTCATATCGTAATAATTGAAGTCAATGTTATTAATAAAGATATTTTTTAATGTTATTATATGTATTTTTTTGTTCAATTGTATAAATTATCAATACGTTTTCACCTGTCATTTTTAAAATTTTAATAGCGATCATTGGGAATACACAGGGGCTGATAGTCATTATCACATTTTGAAAAAATAAATTTCAATTTGGCGATCATGAATTCTGACGATGCCAAAATAAAAAGTTATGGTATACTTATTGTAATGAAAACTACTTTTCCAAAACAATGATATTTGAAATTTGAGAATTTATAAATCAAATTTTTCAAATAGAAAGCCAAAATAAAATTTAGCAAATAAAAACACCATTTTACGAAAGATTTCATTTGATAAAAGTAATCAAAACTCCAGCGCAAAGCAACTCCTGGAAATACATAAAAAATCTATATATACTAATTGCCAAGTGTCCGTCTGTCTATCTGTCACCCATTTTTTAGGCACTTCTCAAATAGATAAGACTTGCAACCTGGTATATGGCTCGATCGTTCAATAAAAATCCCTGAAAAAAAATCAGACTTTCATCAAATGTTCCGAAGAGAGGGTGATCTACACCAAAATGTTCGAAAAGTGAAATGATAGAAAAGTATGTTTTGCGATAACATAGACTTCAAATTTGGTGTATAGGTAAATCATTTGAAAGGAAAAAATTTGGTATATGGGCAAATCATTTGATGAAAACACCCAAGACGAATATAGTGATATGACAGATGAATATAGGTAAATTGATAAAAAAAAACCACACACACTTCAGAATGAGATAGATTTCAAATCTGGTGCATTGGAAGATAGTTTGTAAGGGAAGAAGTGTACAATTTCAATTTTCCAATATTTTCTACTTTAGGGGGTGCCGCACACCAAAATGTTCAATTTTCGGAATAAAGGACAAATGCCCCTTTAAAAACATGATAGAGGCTTGATACTTGGTATACGGGTGAATCATCTGATAGAAAACCCAAAAATGGGTTTTTTCAAAAATGAATATTTAAGGGGGTGGATACTCCACACAAAAACATTCGAAGGTGAAATGATATAAAAAGCATACTTTGCGATGAGATAACTTCAAATTTGGTGCATGGGTAAATAGTTGGGTAGGAAGAAAGTGGCAATTTCAGTATTCCAACATTAGCTATTGTAAGGGGTGCGGCATACTAAAACATTTGATTTGATGCACAAATGAAAAACACCTCCTTTACACTTTACAATGTGATAGAGGCTTGAAATTTAGTATATGGGCTAATCATTTGATAAAACCCCCAGATGAATATGGTTTTTGAAAAATGTTTATTTAAGAGGGGGGGGGGGGGGGGCTACACAGAAAAACATTCGAAGGGTTAAAGGATAGAAAAAATATGCATCGCAATAGCATAGAGACTTCAAATTTTGTATACAGGTAGATAGTTCGAAAATATGTGTCGAATAAATGTGAAACGCAAATTATTAAACTATTTACATTATTCAGAAGTTCCTTATTTGCAAGATCATTGATTTTTAATGGGTATTCAGCTAGTGCATATTACTAAATGTTGTAACAAATGCTGAAAATATATAATAACCATCAACCATTGAAAATATGTATGAACTGTTAGATATATGCAGAGACACAATATCACATAGGCAACAACTTAGGAAATTTATATTTTGATTCACATTTCACTGCCCATCCAAATAATAGTCTGTAATTGTCTTCGTTTCTCAATAAAAATTAAAAAGTATCAAAACGTAAATTACATAATGAAAAAATCATGCACAAAAAAAATTATCGTTAGTAAATAATAACTGCCAGACAGAGAATGGATCTGCTTTTTCTCCGATATCTTTAGCTTTACCTTTTAAAACTGGCACTTTTATGATTTATTGTGCTTTCTTGTTCGTGAAAAGGGTCGAACTTCTGAAACAGACCCTGTACCGATTTTTTCCATATATATATTTACTATTCACTAAATTCTCATCATTTCTTATCTCTCCATTTTCACTTTCATCAGATTTTTCTGACAACATTGAATCACTATTATGTTCGGAATTTACATATTCAACTTCTGAAATACTATCTACATTGCCAACATCACTTCCAACTTCATCAAATCATCGCAAAATAGTCTCTTCAAAGTCTTTATCACCATACTTGTTTTGACGATCCCACCATGTAGATATTTCACAGGAAAAAATTACGTAAACAGAAATGTACCATCTAGCAGACTGCATCTAATAAAAATATTTTTTTCTTTCAATAACTAAAAATGCGCAAGTGTTGCGAATGAGGTGGGAGGGAGAGGACCAAATAATTTAACGATTAGGTGGAGTGGTAAGATTGAGGGCAAGTTCATTTTTGTGTCAGATTTGTAAATGCAGCAAACTCACAGACGGCAAGTTTCCGGTTAAGGATTAATGTTATTAATGAGAAAATGGAACTTACCTTTGAATATTTTGCAACTTGCTAGTTCTAGGTAATTATAAAATCCACTTTTTTTTTAGTTCTTCATTAGCAGAAAATTTAAAGCTGGGAACCATTTTTATAATAAAACAACCAAGAACAACACAAGCACTTGGCATTTTTAGTTATTAAAATTCAATGAATTATAATAAAAACTAAATAATTTAAAAAGAATAAAAATATAAAAGTAAGCCGTAAATCTGTTACAAACAATATAATATTAAATATACTTCTTTATGAAAGTACTAAATAAGCTTTACATTTGAATATATACAACAGAGCATGATCTTTAGTCATGAAAAAGCCCACCAAGAAATCTAACTACTATGTTCAGGTTTTTGATATACGCTAAACGATAGAGTTAGGTCACTAGGATTTAGCTTAAATATATGCAACCACTGCTATTAATACTCCAAATTCCTTGAACACAAAGTAAGGAGCATATACTTAGTACACAACACATTCACAATTCCAAGATAAACTGCAGATCAGAAAATAAAATATCGAAGGTAAAAAATTTATGAACAATAAATAAATGTAAGTGAAGCCTAATAAATAAACAAGCTAAACACTTTTTGGATAGAAAATGTTTTGAGATAGCAATTCAATATTCACATATGCTATGAACATTAAATGAAAATACAAAAAAATTAAAGGCTTACCAACAGAAATTACGTAAAACAATAACGTATGCATAGAAAGACAGTCAAAGTTTTAATAAATGATTAAATACAAATATATAAAACACGTTAAATTTCAAAACTCTGTATCAACATTTCCGTTAACATATACTACGAGCATTGAATGACGAGGCTTAACGCATGATGCAAGAAAAATGATAATAACTGCAAAAATTACCAAAAAAATTTAATTTTTTTTTTGGCAGCGACTGTCGGAAACATTAACGAACACATAATAAAACATACATACCTGTAATGGCCATTAAATGATTATTAAATATCCAATATTCTGGAGATACCCTATATCGCTCATACGTTTAACACTACCAAGCACAATTTTCTAACACCCTTTCCGATGACGTAGGCGGTTTGGTTTATTACCCTTGTGAGGCCTGTTATTCACGATGGTGACGCTTTAGCCTTCATGCAAAATATGTACAAGAAAAGAACGCCTGTGAAAACTCGTTTACGTCATATATACATGAAACGTATTAGGAATCGCTGTTTCATTAGAAAAGAAGGCAGCCTAGTCATGGAGGAATGATGTTATATCGATAATTCTTAAAATTCAACAAATAATCATCTAAATTGAAAAAAAGTTAGTTTCGGTTTAAATTTGAAATTTGTTGGTTGCACATGTGTGTGTTTGTCTACCTGTTTAATTTTGTATGTTTGGTGAAGTTTATTCTTATTTCGCAAAAATATAATAATAACCAGGGTCTATTCCGTGTTTGAACGTAACTAAATGTTAGTGAAATTTTACTTGGAATACAGCAGTTTATTTCAAATGTTGAAGAGTTGTGGTATGGTAACTATATTAATTTTCGAAATTTCTAGCTTTTTAGTGTACTATAAATGTTTTATTTATCGAATAAGGTTTTTTGTAATGCTTAACCTATGAGTTTTAGAATGTAATTTAATCTGTATACAAATGCCAAAATTCAAAAGAAAGTAAGGAGCGAGGAGTAAGCTATCATGAAAAACACCAGTTATTAATTTTAGCTCCATTATTATGGATCCGCAAGGAAGTTAGTGAAATTATTGAAGTGACTATGACTGCCAAGTTCACCAACAAATTATTAAAAGAAAGGGGAATTTTTTTATCTTTATTAAAGCTCAGTAAAGGGCACGGACGTATGCAGGATTTTTTTCAGGGGGGTGCTAAAGCCTACTGCGTTCCAGTTCTAGAGATTAATAAAAACCTTTTATTTATTCATTTTTTGTGGGGTGGGGGGCAGGCGGTCGTCTTAGTGTAAAAACAGGAATCCTATTTGCAGCTGCTGTATATATTAATAAATACCCCTCCCCCTCCCTCTATTTTAAATAAAAGTGAGAAAATAATTTTTATGAAAGTTAGAAAATTTAAGGTTAATCTGGAAAATAACCCACTACACTTTTAGCTCGCTCGCCAAGTGTTCTGATTGCAAGTGCTATATATTTATAATCTTATGTAAAACACGCTTTATGTTGTAATCTAGTAACCTCTTGCTCAAAGCACGGGAGAATGCGCCAACTTGGTGCGATTTGTACGTAGAAAAAATACGTGTGGGGTGGTTATTATCTTGATTTACCAAATTTAAAATTCTGGTGTAAAGGGCGTTCAAATAAAATGCATTTAAAAACAGAAATAGGATGTCAAACAGAAGATCGTATCAAAACATTGAGAAAAATACTAGAATTTTATTTTTTCTTTTGCATTGAAAAGTGGGAGTAGTAAAAACATTTTCTCTTAAGTTTTAAGAAAAAGTAATGAGCTAAAAAACCTAATACAGTTGTACAGTAATCTAATACAGATATGTATCATTGCAACCAAATCACAGGGAAAATAGCAGGTACGCTTCAGGATGATTAGAAAAAGAAGAAAGTAAGAAAACGGGAGGAGGAAGGTTAAAAATAAATGAATCCATAAAAATATTAATTTGAGTGAAATATGAAAAATGAGCAAGGGGACTAAAAGAAAAGCAACATATTTTTTATTTTCTCAATCACTGAAAAAGAGAATGGGTGGGGGATATAAAATGCAAAATAATATTAATGGATGAAAAACTCTGAAAATTTATTTAGAGATAAATCATCTTAATTCTAGGGTTGGTCATTTTGCTGGCAAAATGGTATTTTTGCCAGGACAGTGTCAAAAACCTGTTAAAAACTGGAAATAATGGCTTGATTTAAAAAAATGTACAAAAAACAATATAATTTTGTACATGATATAATTGAGACTTAAATCAGAATATTAATTAGTTATTTCATTAATATTAATTTGATTAATTAAAATGATAAAACATAATTAAACATTAATTGATTAATAAGTTGTGAAATCAATCTTCATTTTATCCTTATTTGAACCTCTAGGTATAACTTTTATGAATAATTTATAGAAGTAATCTTTTAAAATTCCTACAATTTTCTTTTTGTATAAAAAAAACAATAAACATATGGACCAGATAAAATTAATATACATAAGATTGGGGAGGGTGGAATAATTTTAATTGATTATTTAGTATTGCAAATATAGGCAAATTAATCTTTTACGTGATTTTCTCACCATTTTTCCCATTCTCATCATGCAGAACTGCAGACCTAAATATAATTTGATCATAGGAAATGAGAATGACCTGTCTTGTAAGATGTTTTTCTCTATGTTCTTCACTATCTTTTACCACCAATCACCTGCTACTCCAAACTGGTTTTGTTCCTACTCCAAATAGGTTTTGATTCTGTACAGGTGCATTGCACAGACTCTTGACCAATCAGGAACTGGCAAGAAACAGGTGTATACATTCTTGTTTAATTCTGCAAATCTGTTTAATTCTCTTTGTAAATGCAATAGAATACAGAAACACTGCTAAATTGCCACTTTTTAGTCAATTTTGTTCCAAATGTTTCTCAAGTGAATGGATCTGTCGTGGGATTAAATGTTTTGATTTTTTCCATTTTAAATAAAAAAAAATATTCAATATCTGAAGAATGAAATATGTTAACATCATATAAATGATGCTATTCAATTTGAGATTTAAAAAAAATCTGTTGTCTAATACATGCCTTTCCATATATATTAATAAATTTTATTATTAAAAGCTTTTATTTTAACTCATCATGAATGATCTGTGTGTGTCTGTTCCAACTTCTTTGATGATATTTCAACATACTTTCCTACGTCCTAGAGAGCTGAAATTTGGTACACATCGTAGTCTAGTAGAACATTTTAATCTTTTAAAGTTTGTTACATCCTCAAAAAATAGAACCGGTATTTTTTTCTACGAAATGGTCTACAAAATCCCATTGTTGTAAGATAGTTAAAAAAAGACTTGAGGGGCTGTACCGAAGATACGTTCACAATGTAGAATACCTCTTATCACACGGGTGTTTGTAAATGAAGCAACGGTTTACATAAACATTTCATTTATTTCTACAAACTGCCAACAGTGGTCTAATAAGTTACAAAGTTAATTTTTACGAAATGTTAATTAAGTACCAGAATTAAAGAAATAAAACGTAGCAATTTGATTATTGCTTGATAGTTTTTATCTTATCTTGCATTCGATCGCATTCCTCTCTTGAGTGCATCACCTCTCACAACACGTGTACATCCTCAGCCTAACACTTGGTACCACTGCCGTCTCCTTCCGACTACTACACACCACACTGTAATCTTTCAAAATCTCACTCTTTTTCATCAGACCCAATTTGCCGACATAGCCCCCATACCAGGTGGCAACAAAGACGTTATCCTGCATCCCTCAAAAGAGTGCAATATTCAGCATTGCTATATATATATATATATATATAACACTGCCAAGTTTAACTGTATATATGAAGCTCAATGTTTTTTGTACTTTGCCGTAGAACTAAAATGATTTTTTTTATTTAAAATTCTCATTTTTCAGATATTTCTTATGATTGCCTCCATTGAAGCTGTTATGAATAAAATATTTTAACCAAAAATCAAAGTTTCTATATTTATTTGTTTTTAGAAAACAATTACGTAAATTAAAGTTTTCTTATAACTAGATATGGCTGAATGTCAATAGGATTTTATTAATACCAATTTGGTATGCTTTTATTATGTAATTCGCTTCATTATTTCGAGATATGTACCCATTCCTGTAGGAAAGTAACGTTTTGTAATATCTTTAGAACGAGTAGTGATATCTACTAAACGATGTTGGTCCATTTCTTTCTGGGATAGAAGTACCTACAAATCATTTACTCCTTTAACAATATTGGTACTAGTATATATAATGTAATAAAAAAGTCTATTTTAAATAAAAAACATGCAATACCTCAAAACATACATTTATTGTTCTGTAAATAGTGTAATTTAAAAAATGAAATATTACATATAAAATTAATATTTTTGTAACAAATTTTAATATAATCATTTAAACATTTTTTTTTTTTTTAATTATCGAAATAAGTAAATTTGAAGATCCTGACCTTCGAGAAAATTAAGAAGCTGGCAGGGTATTGATTGTATACCAAATTATATTTTGATTCTTAATTTGTTTGATACTACAATATATACTGCTGCATGTGGAAAAGTAAAATTTTCAATGAGAATTTCTAAACAAAAAGTATTCCTTTAATTTCCTGTTAAAAGTAATTGCAAAATGTGTAATAACTTAATAATATTAAGGTGCATTTCATTTTTTGTTTCAAATAAAAACTTGCAAAATATCTTGAAAATGGTGCATATTAGCGTTCTATATAAATGATGATATTCGCTTTTAAGTGAAAATTTAATTAAAATAATCTATTTTTGTAGCATTTTTAAACATTTTACTTTTGATGCTCATCTTATTTTTTGATTTTAAATGTTTGAAAAATTAATGGCTTTCTTTTTGTCCCATTCACCCCGAAAATAAATTAATGAATCTCTGATATTTATTGATTGAAGAAGTATTACCGAATTATATTCCTATTTTATTGATTTGTTATAGAGATATCATTGCCGGACTCGATGTTTCTTTCATAAATATTTCAGTGTGGGGG
>CATNUR010000134.1:0-35121 GCA_951213105.1 Amaurobius ferox
TTTCGAGGTGCAACATCGACTCGCTCTGGACTCCTTACGGGAATGCATGGAAGCGTAGTTGGATTTTTTTCCACCACTGCCTGTTTTGGAAGAGGCCGAGTTCCGGTACTCATCCTGGCCGTCTGCTTCATCTTTCGAGGTCCAAGATCGACTCGCTCTGGACTCCTTACGGGAATGCATGGAAGCGACCTTGGATTTTTTTCCACCACTGCCTGTTTTGGAAGAGGCCGAGTTCCGGTACTCATCCTTGCAGTCTGCTTCATCTTTCGAGGCTCCATTAAAAATATACGTCTAGAACTTTCAAAAGACAACAGAATAATGATCTTATGTCCACATTGAAGCCCTTTTATATAACGCGGTCACCGAAGGGCGCTTCTTATTGGCTGTCCTGTCATGAGGCCTGTCATTGGTCTGATCCCCCTTTCGAACTCAGATGCAAGATTCTATCAAAATATACATATATCTATCTATATCTATCCCTGTTTTTTCAGTATGGTATGGATTAAGTTTTTTATATATATAAATTTTGACAAAGCTAATTGCAGTACAAGAGTAAAAATCAAAAGGCCAAACGTGTGCCGAGCAACTGCAAGAGAGAAGGAAAAAAAACTCCTGAATACATGAAGGCCACATAGCCCTATCAACAATAAGAGGCAAAACAAAATGCCACCACGAGCAGAGAACTAGTAACTCCTTCCATAGTTCAAAGCCGACAGCGAAGTACAACATGGGCAACACAAATATACTAAAAACTTATGTACATATTTACAGAAGGCAACGAGTCACCTGGAACAATTGAGAAATCATTGACCGCGTATGTCGAAAGCAGAATATTGTTTCACTTCGCGTGTTATTAAAAGGAAATCTTTCAGTAATATATGGGGTGTGTGAAAATCATCATTTAGTAATCGAATACCCAGAAATTTCAGTAAATTACGTTTAAAGATAACGAGCTGTGTGCCACGTAAGACGGCGTTTTTGAAAAAGCATATATCCATACACACAACAAAAACACAATCCTCAGAAAATCATATGAACGAAAGAGCATATACATGTGTGGTCAAAGATAAAAATAGCAAGCGAAAAAGCACACCTAAATATATTTTGGGTGGCCCTGAAAAGGGCCTTTTTTTTACGATGAAAGTGGCGGAAATTTACTCACGCTCGGGACTTCGTATTTGTCGAGGGAGGACAACATCTCCCGGCTTCGCCACAAAATTTATTTGGAAATCTCTAGCGCTGATATTTCCAGGCAAGACGGGTCTACTTGAGGTTTTTTTCACCACTCTGTGTTTTGGAAAAGGCCTGGTACCAGTACTCATCCTGGCCGTCTGCTTCATCTTTCGAGGTGCAACATCGACTCGCTCTGGACTCCTTACGGGAATGCATGGAAGCGTAGTTGGATTTTTTTCCACCACTGCCTGTTTTGGAAGAGGCCGAGTTCCGGTACTCATCCTGGCCGTCTGCTTCATCTTTCGAGGTCCAAGATCGACTCGCTCTGGACTCCTTACGGGAATGCATGGAAGCGACCTTGGATTTTTTTCCACCACTGCCTGTTTTGGAAGAGGCCGAGTTCCGGTACTCATCCTTGCAGTCTGCTTCATCTTTCGAGGCTCCATTAAAAATATACGTCTAGAACTTTCAAAAGACAACAGAATAATGATCTTATGTCCACATTGAAGCCCTTTTATATAACGCGGTCACCGAAGGGCGCTTCTTATTGGCTGTCCTGTCATGAGGCCTGTCATTGGTCTGATCCCCCTTTCGAACTCAGATGCAAGATTCTATCAAAATATACATATATCTATCTATATCTATCCCTGTTTTTTCAGTATGGTATGGATTAAGTTTTTTATATATATAAATTTTGACAAAGCTAATTGCAGTACAAGAGTAAAAATCAAAAGGCCAAACGTGTGCCGAGCAACTGCAAGAGAGAAGGAAAAAAAACTCCTGAATACATGAAGGCCACATAGCCCTATCAACAATAAGAGGCAAAACAAAATGCCACCACGAGCAGAGAACTAGTAACTCCTTCCATAGTTCAAAGCCGACAGCGAAGTACAACATGGGCAACACAAATATACTAAAAACTTATGTACATATTTACAGAAGGCAACGAGTCACCTGGAACAATTGAGAAATCATTGACCGCGTATGTCGAAAGCAGAATATTGTTTCACTTCGCGTGTTATTAAAAGGAAATCTTTCAGTAATATATGGGGTGTGTGAAAATCATCATTTAGTAATCGAATACCCAGAAATTTCAGTAAATTACGTTTAAAGATAACGAGCTGTGTGCCACGTAAGACGGCGTTTTTGAAAAAGCATATATCCATACACACAACAAAAACACAATCCTCAGAAAATCATATGAACGAAAGAGCATATACATGTGTGGTCAAAGATAAAAATAGCAAGCGAAAAAGCACACCTAAATATATTTTGGGTGGCCCTGAAAAGGGCCTTTTTTTTACGATGAAAGTGGCGGAAATTTACTCACGCTCGGGACTTCGTATTTGTCGAGGGAGGACAACATCTCCCGGCTTCGCCACAAAATTTATTTGGAAATCTCTAGCGCTGATATTTCCAGGCAAGACGGGTCTACTTGAGGTTTTTTTCACCACTCTGTGTTTTGGAAAAGGCCTGGTACCAGTACTCATCCTGGCCGTCTGCTTCATCTTTCGAGGTGCAACATCGACTCGCTCTGGACTCCTTACGGGAATGCATGGAAGCGTAGTTGGATTTTTTTCCACCACTGCCTGTTTTGGAAGAGGCCGAGTTCCGGTACTCATCCTGGCCGTCTGCTTCATCTTTCGAGGTCCAAGATCGACTCGCTCTGGACTCCTTACGGGAATGCATGGAAGCGACCTTGGATTTTTTTCCACCACTGCCTGTTTTGGAAGAGGCCGAGTTCCGGTACTCATCCTTGCAGTCTGCTTCATCTTTCGAGGCTCCATTAAAAATATACGTCTAGAACTTTCAAAAGACAACAGAATAATGATCTTATGTCCACATTGAAGCCCTTTTATATAACGCGGTCACCGAAGGGCGCTTCTTATTGGCTGTCCTGTCATGAGGCCTGTCATTGGTCTGATCCCCCTTTCGAACTCAGATGCAAGATTCTATCAAAATATACATATATCTATCTATATCTATCCCTGTTTTTTCAGTATGGTATGGATTAAGTTTTTTATATATATAAATTTTGACAAAGCTAATTGCAGTACAAGAGTAAAAATCAAAAGGCCAAACGTGTGCCGAGCAACTGCAAGAGAGAAGGAAAAAAAACTCCTGAATACATGAAGGCCACATAGCCCTATCAACAATAAGAGGCAAAACAAAATGCCACCACGAGCAGAGAACTAGTAACTCCTTCCATAGTTCAAAGCCGACAGCGAAGTACAACATGGGCAACACAAATATACTAAAAACTTATGTACATATTTACAGAAGGCAACGAGTCACCTGGAACAATTGAGAAATCATTGACCGCGTATGTCGAAAGCAGAATATTGTTTCACTTCGCGTGTTATTAAAAGGAAATCTTTCAGTAATATATGGGGTGTGTGAAAATCATCATTTAGTAATCGAATACCCAGAAATTTCAGTAAATTACGTTTAAAGATAACGAGCTGTGTGCCACGTAAGACGGCGTTTTTGAAAAAGCATATATCCATACACACAACAAAAACACAATCCTCAGAAAATCATATGAACGAAAGAGCATATACATGTGTGGTCAAAGATAAAAATAGCAAGCGAAAAAGCACACCTAAATATATTTTGGGTGGCCCTGAAAAGGGCCTTTTTTTTACGATGAAAGTGGCGGAAATTTACTCACGCTCGGGACTTCGTATTTGTCGAGGGAGGACAACATCTCCCGGCTTCGCCACAAAATTTATTTGGAAATCTCTAGCGCTGATATTTCCAGGCAAGACGGGTCTACTTGAGGTTTTTTTCACCACTCTGTGTTTTGGAAAAGGCCTGGTACCAGTACTCATCCTGGCCGTCTGCTTCATCTTTCGAGGTGCAACATCGACTCGCTCTGGACTCCTTACGGGAATGCATGGAAGCGTAGTTGGATTTTTTTCCACCACTGCCTGTTTTGGAAGAGGCCGAGTTCCGGTACTCATCCTGGCCGTCTGCTTCATCTTTCGAGGTCCAAGATCGACTCGCTCTGGACTCCTTACGGGAATGCATGGAAGCGACCTTGGATTTTTTTCCACCACTGCCTGTTTTGGAAGAGGCCGAGTTCCGGTACTCATCCTTGCAGTCTGCTTCATCTTTCGAGGCTCCATTAAAAATATACGTCTAGAACTTTCAAAAGACAACAGAATAATGATCTTATGTCCACATTGAAGCCCTTTTATATAACGCGGTCACCGAAGGGCGCTTCTTATTGGCTGTCCTGTCATGAGGCCTGTCATTGGTCTGATCCCCCTTTCGAACTCAGATGCAAGATTCTATCAAAATATACATATATCTATCTATATCTATCCCTGTTTTTTCAGTATGGTATGGATTAAGTTTTTTATATATATAAATTTTGACAAAGCTAATTGCAGTACAAGAGTAAAAATCAAAAGGCCAAACGTGTGCCGAGCAACTGCAAGAGAGAAGGAAAAAAAACTCCTGAATACATGAAGGCCACATAGCCCTATCAACAATAAGAGGCAAAACAAAATGCCACCACGAGCAGAGAACTAGTAACTCCTTCCATAGTTCAAAGCCGACAGCGAAGTACAACATGGGCAACACAAATATACTAAAAACTTATGTACATATTTACAGAAGGCAACGAGTCACCTGGAACAATTGAGAAATCATTGACCGCGTATGTCGAAAGCAGAATATTGTTTCACTTCGCGTGTTATTAAAAGGAAATCTTTCAGTAATATATGGGGTGTGTGAAAATCATCATTTAGTAATCGAATACCCAGAAATTTCAGTAAATTACGTTTAAAGATAACGAGCTGTGTGCCACGTAAGACGGCGTTTTTGAAAAAGCATATATCCATACACACAACAAAAACACAATCCTCAGAAAATCATATGAACGAAAGAGCATATACATGTGTGGTCAAAGATAAAAATAGCAAGCGAAAAAGCACACCTAAATATATTTTGGGTGGCCCTGAAAAGGGCCTTTTTTTTACGATGAAAGTGGCGGAAATTTACTCACGCTCGGGACTTCGTATTTGTCGAGGGAGGACAACATCTCCCGGCTTCGCCACAAAATTTATTTGGAAATCTCTAGCGCTGATATTTCCAGGCAAGACGGGTCTACTTGAGGTTTTTTTCACCACTCTGTGTTTTGGAAAAGGCCTGGTACCAGTACTCATCCTGGCCGTCTGCTTCATCTTTCGAGGTGCAACATCGACTCGCTCTGGACTCCTTACGGGAATGCATGGAAGCGTAGTTGGATTTTTTTCCACCACTGCCTGTTTTGGAAGAGGCCGAGTTCCGGTACTCATCCTGGCCGTCTGCTTCATCTTTCGAGGTCCAAGATCGACTCGCTCTGGACTCCTTACGGGAATGCATGGAAGCGACCTTGGATTTTTTTCCACCACTGCCTGTTTTGGAAGAGGCCGAGTTCCGGTACTCATCCTTGCAGTCTGCTTCATCTTTCGAGGCTCCATTAAAAATATACGTCTAGAACTTTCAAAAGACAACAGAATAATGATCTTATGTCCACATTGAAGCCCTTTTATATAACGCGGTCACCGAAGGGCGCTTCTTATTGGCTGTCCTGTCATGAGGCCTGTCATTGGTCTGATCCCCCTTTCGAACTCAGATGCAAGATTCTATCAAAATATACATATATCTATCTATATCTATCCCTGTTTTTTCAGTATGGTATGGATTAAGTTTTTTATATATATAAATTTTGACAAAGCTAATTGCAGTACAAGAGTAAAAATCAAAAGGCCAAACGTGTGCCGAGCAACTGCAAGAGAGAAGGAAAAAAAACTCCTGAATACATGAAGGCCACATAGCCCTATCAACAATAAGAGGCAAAACAAAATGCCACCACGAGCAGAGAACTAGTAACTCCTTCCATAGTTCAAAGCCGACAGCGAAGTACAACATGGGCAACACAAATATACTAAAAACTTATGTACATATTTACAGAAGGCAACGAGTCACCTGGAACAATTGAGAAATCATTGACCGCGTATGTCGAAAGCAGAATATTGTTTCACTTCGCGTGTTATTAAAAGGAAATCTTTCAGTAATATATGGGGTGTGTGAAAATCATCATTTAGTAATCGAATACCCAGAAATTTCAGTAAATTACGTTTAAAGATAACGAGCTGTGTGCCACGTAAGACGGCGTTTTTGAAAAAGCATATATCCATACACACAACAAAAACACAATCCTCAGAAAATCATATGAACGAAAGAGCATATACATGTGTGGTCAAAGATAAAAATAGCAAGCGAAAAAGCACACCTAAATATATTTTGGGTGGCCCTGAAAAGGGCCTTTTTTTTACGATGAAAGTGGCGGAAATTTACTCACGCTCGGGACTTCGTATTTGTCGAGGGAGGACAACATCTCCCGGCTTCGCCACAAAATTTATTTGGAAATCTCTAGCGCTGATATTTCCAGGCAAGACGGGTCTACTTGAGGTTTTTTTCACCACTCTGTGTTTTGGAAAAGGCCTGGTACCAGTACTCATCCTGGCCGTCTGCTTCATCTTTCGAGGTGCAACATCGACTCGCTCTGGACTCCTTACGGGAATGCATGGAAGCGTAGTTGGATTTTTTTCCACCACTGCCTGTTTTGGAAGAGGCCGAGTTCCGGTACTCATCCTGGCCGTCTGCTTCATCTTTCGAGGTCCAAGATCGACTCGCTCTGGACTCCTTACGGGAATGCATGGAAGCGACCTTGGATTTTTTTCCACCACTGCCTGTTTTGGAAGAGGCCGAGTTCCGGTACTCATCCTTGCAGTCTGCTTCATCTTTCGAGGCTCCATTAAAAATATACGTCTAGAACTTTCAAAAGACAACAGAATAATGATCTTATGTCCACATTGAAGCCCTTTTATATAACGCGGTCACCGAAGGGCGCTTCTTATTGGCTGTCCTGTCATGAGGCCTGTCATTGGTCTGATCCCCCTTTCGAACTCAGATGCAAGATTCTATCAAAATATACATATATCTATCTATATCTATCCCTGTTTTTTCAGTATGGTATGGATTAAGTTTTTTATATATATAAATTTTGACAAAGCTAATTGCAGTACAAGAGTAAAAATCAAAAGGCCAAACGTGTGCCGAGCAACTGCAAGAGAGAAGGAAAAAAAACTCCTGAATACATGAAGGCCACATAGCCCTATCAACAATAAGAGGCAAAACAAAATGCCACCACGAGCAGAGAACTAGTAACTCCTTCCATAGTTCAAAGCCGACAGCGAAGTACAACATGGGCAACACAAATATACTAAAAACTTATGTACATATTTACAGAAGGCAACGAGTCACCTGGAACAATTGAGAAATCATTGACCGCGTATGTCGAAAGCAGAATATTGTTTCACTTCGCGTGTTATTAAAAGGAAATCTTTCAGTAATATATGGGGTGTGTGAAAATCATCATTTAGTAATCGAATACCCAGAAATTTCAGTAAATTACGTTTAAAGATAACGAGCTGTGTGCCACGTAAGACGGCGTTTTTGAAAAAGCATATATCCATACACACAACAAAAACACAATCCTCAGAAAATCATATGAACGAAAGAGCATATACATGTGTGGTCAAAGATAAAAATAGCAAGCGAAAAAGCACACCTAAATATATTTTGGGTGGCCCTGAAAAGGGCCTTTTTTTTACGATGAAAGTGGCGGAAATTTACTCACGCTCGGGACTTCGTATTTGTCGAGGGAGGACAACATCTCCCGGCTTCGCCACAAAATTTATTTGGAAATCTCTAGCGCTGATATTTCCAGGCAAGACGGGTCTACTTGAGGTTTTTTTCACCACTCTGTGTTTTGGAAAAGGCCTGGTACCAGTACTCATCCTGGCCGTCTGCTTCATCTTTCGAGGTGCAACATCGACTCGCTCTGGACTCCTTACGGGAATGCATGGAAGCGTAGTTGGATTTTTTTCCACCACTGCCTGTTTTGGAAGAGGCCGAGTTCCGGTACTCATCCTGGCCGTCTGCTTCATCTTTCGAGGTCCAAGATCGACTCGCTCTGGACTCCTTACGGGAATGCATGGAAGCGACCTTGGATTTTTTTCCACCACTGCCTGTTTTGGAAGAGGCCGAGTTCCGGTACTCATCCTTGCAGTCTGCTTCATCTTTCGAGGCTCCATTAAAAATATACGTCTAGAACTTTCAAAAGACAACAGAATAATGATCTTATGTCCACATTGAAGCCCTTTTATATAACGCGGTCACCGAAGGGCGCTTCTTATTGGCTGTCCTGTCATGAGGCCTGTCATTGGTCTGATCCCCCTTTCGAACTCAGATGCAAGATTCTATCAAAATATACATATATCTATCTATATCTATCCCTGTTTTTTCAGTATGGTATGGATTAAGTTTTTTATATATATAAATTTTGACAAAGCTAATTGCAGTACAAGAGTAAAAATCAAAAGGCCAAACGTGTGCCGAGCAACTGCAAGAGAGAAGGAAAAAAAACTCCTGAATACATGAAGGCCACATAGCCCTATCAACAATAAGAGGCAAAACAAAATGCCACCACGAGCAGAGAACTAGTAACTCCTTCCATAGTTCAAAGCCGACAGCGAAGTACAACATGGGCAACACAAATATACTAAAAACTTATGTACATATTTACAGAAGGCAACGAGTCACCTGGAACAATTGAGAAATCATTGACCGCGTATGTCGAAAGCAGAATATTGTTTCACTTCGCGTGTTATTAAAAGGAAATCTTTCAGTAATATATGGGGTGTGTGAAAATCATCATTTAGTAATCGAATACCCAGAAATTTCAGTAAATTACGTTTAAAGATAACGAGCTGTGTGCCACGTAAGACGGCGTTTTTGAAAAAGCATATATCCATACACACAACAAAAACACAATCCTCAGAAAATCATATGAACGAAAGAGCATATACATGTGTGGTCAAAGATAAAAATAGCAAGCGAAAAAGCACACCTAAATATATTTTGGGTGGCCCTGAAAAGGGCCTTTTTTTTACGATGAAAGTGGCGGAAATTTACTCACGCTCGGGACTTCGTATTTGTCGAGGGAGGACAACATCTCCCGGCTTCGCCACAAAATTTATTTGGAAATCTCTAGCGCTGATATTTCCAGGCAAGACGGGTCTACTTGAGGTTTTTTTCACCACTCTGTGTTTTGGAAAAGGCCTGGTACCAGTACTCATCCTGGCCGTCTGCTTCATCTTTCGAGGTGCAACATCGACTCGCTCTGGACTCCTTACGGGAATGCATGGAAGCGTAGTTGGATTTTTTTCCACCACTGCCTGTTTTGGAAGAGGCCGAGTTCCGGTACTCATCCTGGCCGTCTGCTTCATCTTTCGAGGTCCAAGATCGACTCGCTCTGGACTCCTTACGGGAATGCATGGAAGCGACCTTGGATTTTTTTCCACCACTGCCTGTTTTGGAAGAGGCCGAGTTCCGGTACTCATCCTTGCAGTCTGCTTCATCTTTCGAGGCTCCATTAAAAATATACGTCTAGAACTTTCAAAAGACAACAGAATAATGATCTTATGTCCACATTGAAGCCCTTTTATATAACGCGGTCACCGAAGGGCGCTTCTTATTGGCTGTCCTGTCATGAGGCCTGTCATTGGTCTGATCCCCCTTTCGAACTCAGATGCAAGATTCTATCAAAATATACATATATCTATCTATATCTATCCCTGTTTTTTCAGTATGGTATGGATTAAGTTTTTTATATATATAAATTTTGACAAAGCTAATTGCAGTACAAGAGTAAAAATCAAAAGGCCAAACGTGTGCCGAGCAACTGCAAGAGAGAAGGAAAAAAAACTCCTGAATACATGAAGGCCACATAGCCCTATCAACAATAAGAGGCAAAACAAAATGCCACCACGAGCAGAGAACTAGTAACTCCTTCCATAGTTCAAAGCCGACAGCGAAGTACAACATGGGCAACACAAATATACTAAAAACTTATGTACATATTTACAGAAGGCAACGAGTCACCTGGAACAATTGAGAAATCATTGACCGCGTATGTCGAAAGCAGAATATTGTTTCACTTCGCGTGTTATTAAAAGGAAATCTTTCAGTAATATATGGGGTGTGTGAAAATCATCATTTAGTAATCGAATACCCAGAAATTTCAGTAAATTACGTTTAAAGATAACGAGCTGTGTGCCACGTAAGACGGCGTTTTTGAAAAAGCATATATCCATACACACAACAAAAACACAATCCTCAGAAAATCATATGAACGAAAGAGCATATACATGTGTGGTCAAAGATAAAAATAGCAAGCGAAAAAGCACACCTAAATATATTTTGGGTGGCCCTGAAAAGGGCCTTTTTTTTACGATGAAAGTGGCGGAAATTTACTCACGCTCGGGACTTCGTATTTGTCGAGGGAGGACAACATCTCCCGGCTTCGCCACAAAATTTATTTGGAAATCTCTAGCGCTGATATTTCCAGGCAAGACGGGTCTACTTGAGGTTTTTTTCACCACTCTGTGTTTTGGAAAAGGCCTGGTACCAGTACTCATCCTGGCCGTCTGCTTCATCTTTCGAGGTGCAACATCGACTCGCTCTGGACTCCTTACGGGAATGCATGGAAGCGTAGTTGGATTTTTTTCCACCACTGCCTGTTTTGGAAGAGGCCGAGTTCCGGTACTCATCCTGGCCGTCTGCTTCATCTTTCGAGGTCCAAGATCGACTCGCTCTGGACTCCTTACGGGAATGCATGGAAGCGACCTTGGATTTTTTTCCACCACTGCCTGTTTTGGAAGAGGCCGAGTTCCGGTACTCATCCTTGCAGTCTGCTTCATCTTTCGAGGCTCCATTAAAAATATACGTCTAGAACTTTCAAAAGACAACAGAATAATGATCTTATGTCCACATTGAAGCCCTTTTATATAACGCGGTCACCGAAGGGCGCTTCTTATTGGCTGTCCTGTCATGAGGCCTGTCATTGGTCTGATCCCCCTTTCGAACTCAGATGCAAGATTCTATCAAAATATACATATATCTATCTATATCTATCCCTGTTTTTTCAGTATGGTATGGATTAAGTTTTTTATATATATAAATTTTGACAAAGCTAATTGCAGTACAAGAGTAAAAATCAAAAGGCCAAACGTGTGCCGAGCAACTGCAAGAGAGAAGGAAAAAAAACTCCTGAATACATGAAGGCCACATAGCCCTATCAACAATAAGAGGCAAAACAAAATGCCACCACGAGCAGAGAACTAGTAACTCCTTCCATAGTTCAAAGCCGACAGCGAAGTACAACATGGGCAACACAAATATACTAAAAACTTATGTACATATTTACAGAAGGCAACGAGTCACCTGGAACAATTGAGAAATCATTGACCGCGTATGTCGAAAGCAGAATATTGTTTCACTTCGCGTGTTATTAAAAGGAAATCTTTCAGTAATATATGGGGTGTGTGAAAATCATCATTTAGTAATCGAATACCCAGAAATTTCAGTAAATTACGTTTAAAGATAACGAGCTGTGTGCCACGTAAGACGGCGTTTTTGAAAAAGCATATATCCATACACACAACAAAAACACAATCCTCAGAAAATCATATGAACGAAAGAGCATATACATGTGTGGTCAAAGATAAAAATAGCAAGCGAAAAAGCACACCTAAATATATTTTGGGTGGCCCTGAAAAGGGCCTTTTTTTTACGATGAAAGTGGCGGAAATTTACTCACGCTCGGGACTTCGTATTTGTCGAGGGAGGACAACATCTCCCGGCTTCGCCACAAAATTTATTTGGAAATCTCTAGCGCTGATATTTCCAGGCAAGACGGGTCTACTTGAGGTTTTTTTCACCACTCTGTGTTTTGGAAAAGGCCTGGTACCAGTACTCATCCTGGCCGTCTGCTTCATCTTTCGAGGTGCAACATCGACTCGCTCTGGACTCCTTACGGGAATGCATGGAAGCGTAGTTGGATTTTTTTCCACCACTGCCTGTTTTGGAAGAGGCCGAGTTCCGGTACTCATCCTGGCCGTCTGCTTCATCTTTCGAGGTCCAAGATCGACTCGCTCTGGACTCCTTACGGGAATGCATGGAAGCGACCTTGGATTTTTTTCCACCACTGCCTGTTTTGGAAGAGGCCGAGTTCCGGTACTCATCCTTGCAGTCTGCTTCATCTTTCGAGGCTCCATTAAAAATATACGTCTAGAACTTTCAAAAGACAACAGAATAATGATCTTATGTCCACATTGAAGCCCTTTTATATAACGCGGTCACCGAAGGGCGCTTCTTATTGGCTGTCCTGTCATGAGGCCTGTCATTGGTCTGATCCCCCTTTCGAACTCAGATGCAAGATTCTATCAAAATATACATATATCTATCTATATCTATCCCTGTTTTTTCAGTATGGTATGGATTAAGTTTTTTATATATATAAATTTTGACAAAGCTAATTGCAGTACAAGAGTAAAAATCAAAAGGCCAAACGTGTGCCGAGCAACTGCAAGAGAGAAGGAAAAAAAACTCCTGAATACATGAAGGCCACATAGCCCTATCAACAATAAGAGGCAAAACAAAATGCCACCACGAGCAGAGAACTAGTAACTCCTTCCATAGTTCAAAGCCGACAGCGAAGTACAACATGGGCAACACAAATATACTAAAAACTTATGTACATATTTACAGAAGGCAACGAGTCACCTGGAACAATTGAGAAATCATTGACCGCGTATGTCGAAAGCAGAATATTGTTTCACTTCGCGTGTTATTAAAAGGAAATCTTTCAGTAATATATGGGGTGTGTGAAAATCATCATTTAGTAATCGAATACCCAGAAATTTCAGTAAATTACGTTTAAAGATAACGAGCTGTGTGCCACGTAAGACGGCGTTTTTGAAAAAGCATATATCCATACACACAACAAAAACACAATCCTCAGAAAATCATATGAACGAAAGAGCATATACATGTGTGGTCAAAGATAAAAATAGCAAGCGAAAAAGCACACCTAAATATATTTTGGGTGGCCCTGAAAAGGGCCTTTTTTTTACGATGAAAGTGGCGGAAATTTACTCACGCTCGGGACTTCGTATTTGTCGAGGGAGGACAACATCTCCCGGCTTCGCCACAAAATTTATTTGGAAATCTCTAGCGCTGATATTTCCAGGCAAGACGGGTCTACTTGAGGTTTTTTTCACCACTCTGTGTTTTGGAAAAGGCCTGGTACCAGTACTCATCCTGGCCGTCTGCTTCATCTTTCGAGGTGCAACATCGACTCGCTCTGGACTCCTTACGGGAATGCATGGAAGCGTAGTTGGATTTTTTTCCACCACTGCCTGTTTTGGAAGAGGCCGAGTTCCGGTACTCATCCTGGCCGTCTGCTTCATCTTTCGAGGTCCAAGATCGACTCGCTCTGGACTCCTTACGGGAATGCATGGAAGCGACCTTGGATTTTTTTCCACCACTGCCTGTTTTGGAAGAGGCCGAGTTCCGGTACTCATCCTTGCAGTCTGCTTCATCTTTCGAGGCTCCATTAAAAATATACGTCTAGAACTTTCAAAAGACAACAGAATAATGATCTTATGTCCACATTGAAGCCCTTTTATATAACGCGGTCACCGAAGGGCGCTTCTTATTGGCTGTCCTGTCATGAGGCCTGTCATTGGTCTGATCCCCCTTTCGAACTCAGATGCAAGATTCTATCAAAATATACATATATCTATCTATATCTATCCCTGTTTTTTCAGTATGGTATGGATTAAGTTTTTTATATATATAAATTTTGACAAAGCTAATTGCAGTACAAGAGTAAAAATCAAAAGGCCAAACGTGTGCCGAGCAACTGCAAGAGAGAAGGAAAAAAAACTCCTGAATACATGAAGGCCACATAGCCCTATCAACAATAAGAGGCAAAACAAAATGCCACCACGAGCAGAGAACTAGTAACTCCTTCCATAGTTCAAAGCCGACAGCGAAGTACAACATGGGCAACACAAATATACTAAAAACTTATGTACATATTTACAGAAGGCAACGAGTCACCTGGAACAATTGAGAAATCATTGACCGCGTATGTCGAAAGCAGAATATTGTTTCACTTCGCGTGTTATTAAAAGGAAATCTTTCAGTAATATATGGGGTGTGTGAAAATCATCATTTAGTAATCGAATACCCAGAAATTTCAGTAAATTACGTTTAAAGATAACGAGCTGTGTGCCACGTAAGACGGCGTTTTTGAAAAAGCATATATCCATACACACAACAAAAACACAATCCTCAGAAAATCATATGAACGAAAGAGCATATACATGTGTGGTCAAAGATAAAAATAGCAAGCGAAAAAGCACACCTAAATATATTTTGGGTGGCCCTGAAAAGGGCCTTTTTTTTACGATGAAAGTGGCGGAAATTTACTCACGCTCGGGACTTCGTATTTGTCGAGGGAGGACAACATCTCCCGGCTTCGCCACAAAATTTATTTGGAAATCTCTAGCGCTGATATTTCCAGGCAAGACGGGTCTACTTGAGGTTTTTTTCACCACTCTGTGTTTTGGAAAAGGCCTGGTACCAGTACTCATCCTGGCCGTCTGCTTCATCTTTCGAGGTGCAACATCGACTCGCTCTGGACTCCTTACGGGAATGCATGGAAGCGTAGTTGGATTTTTTTCCACCACTGCCTGTTTTGGAAGAGGCCGAGTTCCGGTACTCATCCTGGCCGTCTGCTTCATCTTTCGAGGTCCAAGATCGACTCGCTCTGGACTCCTTACGGGAATGCATGGAAGCGACCTTGGATTTTTTTCCACCACTGCCTGTTTTGGAAGAGGCCGAGTTCCGGTACTCATCCTTGCAGTCTGCTTCATCTTTCGAGGCTCCATTAAAAATATACGTCTAGAACTTTCAAAAGACAACAGAATAATGATCTTATGTCCACATTGAAGCCCTTTTATATAACGCGGTCACCGAAGGGCGCTTCTTATTGGCTGTCCTGTCATGAGGCCTGTCATTGGTCTGATCCCCCTTTCGAACTCAGATGCAAGATTCTATCAAAATATACATATATCTATCTATATCTATCCCTGTTTTTTCAGTATGGTATGGATTAAGTTTTTTATATATATAAATTTTGACAAAGCTAATTGCAGTACAAGAGTAAAAATCAAAAGGCCAAACGTGTGCCGAGCAACTGCAAGAGAGAAGGAAAAAAAACTCCTGAATACATGAAGGCCACATAGCCCTATCAACAATAAGAGGCAAAACAAAATGCCACCACGAGCAGAGAACTAGTAACTCCTTCCATAGTTCAAAGCCGACAGCGAAGTACAACATGGGCAACACAAATATACTAAAAACTTATGTACATATTTACAGAAGGCAACGAGTCACCTGGAACAATTGAGAAATCATTGACCGCGTATGTCGAAAGCAGAATATTGTTTCACTTCGCGTGTTATTAAAAGGAAATCTTTCAGTAATATATGGGGTGTGTGAAAATCATCATTTAGTAATCGAATACCCAGAAATTTCAGTAAATTACGTTTAAAGATAACGAGCTGTGTGCCACGTAAGACGGCGTTTTTGAAAAAGCATATATCCATACACACAACAAAAACACAATCCTCAGAAAATCATATGAACGAAAGAGCATATACATGTGTGGTCAAAGATAAAAATAGCAAGCGAAAAAGCACACCTAAATATATTTTGGGTGGCCCTGAAAAGGGCCTTTTTTTTACGATGAAAGTGGCGGAAATTTACTCACGCTCGGGACTTCGTATTTGTCGAGGGAGGACAACATCTCCCGGCTTCGCCACAAAATTTATTTGGAAATCTCTAGCGCTGATATTTCCAGGCAAGACGGGTCTACTTGAGGTTTTTTTCACCACTCTGTGTTTTGGAAAAGGCCTGGTACCAGTACTCATCCTGGCCGTCTGCTTCATCTTTCGAGGTGCAACATCGACTCGCTCTGGACTCCTTACGGGAATGCATGGAAGCGTAGTTGGATTTTTTTCCACCACTGCCTGTTTTGGAAGAGGCCGAGTTCCGGTACTCATCCTGGCCGTCTGCTTCATCTTTCGAGGTCCAAGATCGACTCGCTCTGGACTCCTTACGGGAATGCATGGAAGCGACCTTGGATTTTTTTCCACCACTGCCTGTTTTGGAAGAGGCCGAGTTCCGGTACTCATCCTTGCAGTCTGCTTCATCTTTCGAGGCTCCATTAAAAATATACGTCTAGAACTTTCAAAAGACAACAGAATAATGATCTTATGTCCACATTGAAGCCCTTTTATATAACGCGGTCACCGAAGGGCGCTTCTTATTGGCTGTCCTGTCATGAGGCCTGTCATTGGTCTGATCCCCCTTTCGAACTCAGATGCAAGATTCTATCAAAATATACATATATCTATCTATATCTATCCCTGTTTTTTCAGTATGGTATGGATTAAGTTTTTTATATATATAAATTTTGACAAAGCTAATTGCAGTACAAGAGTAAAAATCAAAAGGCCAAACGTGTGCCGAGCAACTGCAAGAGAGAAGGAAAAAAAACTCCTGAATACATGAAGGCCACATAGCCCTATCAACAATAAGAGGCAAAACAAAATGCCACCACGAGCAGAGAACTAGTAACTCCTTCCATAGTTCAAAGCCGACAGCGAAGTACAACATGGGCAACACAAATATACTAAAAACTTATGTACATATTTACAGAAGGCAACGAGTCACCTGGAACAATTGAGAAATCATTGACCGCGTATGTCGAAAGCAGAATATTGTTTCACTTCGCGTGTTATTAAAAGGAAATCTTTCAGTAATATATGGGGTGTGTGAAAATCATCATTTAGTAATCGAATACCCAGAAATTTCAGTAAATTACGTTTAAAGATAACGAGCTGTGTGCCACGTAAGACGGCGTTTTTGAAAAAGCATATATCCATACACACAACAAAAACACAATCCTCAGAAAATCATATGAACGAAAGAGCATATACATGTGTGGTCAAAGATAAAAATAGCAAGCGAAAAAGCACACCTAAATATATTTTGGGTGGCCCTGAAAAGGGCCTTTTTTTTACGATGAAAGTGGCGGAAATTTACTCACGCTCGGGACTTCGTATTTGTCGAGGGAGGACAACATCTCCCGGCTTCGCCACAAAATTTATTTGGAAATCTCTAGCGCTGATATTTCCAGGCAAGACGGGTCTACTTGAGGTTTTTTTCACCACTCTGTGTTTTGGAAAAGGCCTGGTACCAGTACTCATCCTGGCCGTCTGCTTCATCTTTCGAGGTGCAACATCGACTCGCTCTGGACTCCTTACGGGAATGCATGGAAGCGTAGTTGGATTTTTTTCCACCACTGCCTGTTTTGGAAGAGGCCGAGTTCCGGTACTCATCCTGGCCGTCTGCTTCATCTTTCGAGGTCCAAGATCGACTCGCTCTGGACTCCTTACGGGAATGCATGGAAGCGACCTTGGATTTTTTTCCACCACTGCCTGTTTTGGAAGAGGCCGAGTTCCGGTACTCATCCTTGCAGTCTGCTTCATCTTTCGAGGCTCCATTAAAAATATACGTCTAGAACTTTCAAAAGACAACAGAATAATGATCTTATGTCCACATTGAAGCCCTTTTATATAACGCGGTCACCGAAGGGCGCTTCTTATTGGCTGTCCTGTCATGAGGCCTGTCATTGGTCTGATCCCCCTTTCGAACTCAGATGCAAGATTCTATCAAAATATACATATATCTATCTATATCTATCCCTGTTTTTTCAGTATGGTATGGATTAAGTTTTTTATATATATAAATTTTGACAAAGCTAATTGCAGTACAAGAGTAAAAATCAAAAGGCCAAACGTGTGCCGAGCAACTGCAAGAGAGAAGGAAAAAAAACTCCTGAATACATGAAGGCCACATAGCCCTATCAACAATAAGAGGCAAAACAAAATGCCACCACGAGCAGAGAACTAGTAACTCCTTCCATAGTTCAAAGCCGACAGCGAAGTACAACATGGGCAACACAAATATACTAAAAACTTATGTACATATTTACAGAAGGCAACGAGTCACCTGGAACAATTGAGAAATCATTGACCGCGTATGTCGAAAGCAGAATATTGTTTCACTTCGCGTGTTATTAAAAGGAAATCTTTCAGTAATATATGGGGTGTGTGAAAATCATCATTTAGTAATCGAATACCCAGAAATTTCAGTAAATTACGTTTAAAGATAACGAGCTGTGTGCCACGTAAGACGGCGTTTTTGAAAAAGCATATATCCATACACACAACAAAAACACAATCCTCAGAAAATCATATGAACGAAAGAGCATATACATGTGTGGTCAAAGATAAAAATAGCAAGCGAAAAAGCACACCTAAATATATTTTGGGTGGCCCTGAAAAGGGCCTTTTTTTTACGATGAAAGTGGCGGAAATTTACTCACGCTCGGGACTTCGTATTTGTCGAGGGAGGACAACATCTCCCGGCTTCGCCACAAAATTTATTTGGAAATCTCTAGCGCTGATATTTCCAGGCAAGACGGGTCTACTTGAGGTTTTTTTCACCACTCTGTGTTTTGGAAAAGGCCTGGTACCAGTACTCATCCTGGCCGTCTGCTTCATCTTTCGAGGTGCAACATCGACTCGCTCTGGACTCCTTACGGGAATGCATGGAAGCGTAGTTGGATTTTTTTCCACCACTGCCTGTTTTGGAAGAGGCCGAGTTCCGGTACTCATCCTGGCCGTCTGCTTCATCTTTCGAGGTCCAAGATCGACTCGCTCTGGACTCCTTACGGGAATGCATGGAAGCGACCTTGGATTTTTTTCCACCACTGCCTGTTTTGGAAGAGGCCGAGTTCCGGTACTCATCCTTGCAGTCTGCTTCATCTTTCGAGGCTCCATTAAAAATATACGTCTAGAACTTTCAAAAGACAACAGAATAATGATCTTATGTCCACATTGAAGCCCTTTTATATAACGCGGTCACCGAAGGGCGCTTCTTATTGGCTGTCCTGTCATGAGGCCTGTCATTGGTCTGATCCCCCTTTCGAACTCAGATGCAAGATTCTATCAAAATATACATATATCTATCTATATCTATCCCTGTTTTTTCAGTATGGTATGGATTAAGTTTTTTATATATATAAATTTTGACAAAGCTAATTGCAGTACAAGAGTAAAAATCAAAAGGCCAAACGTGTGCCGAGCAACTGCAAGAGAGAAGGAAAAAAAACTCCTGAATACATGAAGGCCACATAGCCCTATCAACAATAAGAGGCAAAACAAAATGCCACCACGAGCAGAGAACTAGTAACTCCTTCCATAGTTCAAAGCCGACAGCGAAGTACAACATGGGCAACACAAATATACTAAAAACTTATGTACATATTTACAGAAGGCAACGAGTCACCTGGAACAATTGAGAAATCATTGACCGCGTATGTCGAAAGCAGAATATTGTTTCACTTCGCGTGTTATTAAAAGGAAATCTTTCAGTAATATATGGGGTGTGTGAAAATCATCATTTAGTAATCGAATACCCAGAAATTTCAGTAAATTACGTTTAAAGATAACGAGCTGTGTGCCACGTAAGACGGCGTTTTTGAAAAAGCATATATCCATACACACAACAAAAACACAATCCTCAGAAAATCATATGAACGAAAGAGCATATACATGTGTGGTCAAAGATAAAAATAGCAAGCGAAAAAGCACACCTAAATATATTTTGGGTGGCCCTGAAAAGGGCCTTTTTTTTACGATGAAAGTGGCGGAAATTTACTCACGCTCGGGACTTCGTATTTGTCGAGGGAGGACAACATCTCCCGGCTTCGCCACAAAATTTATTTGGAAATCTCTAGCGCTGATATTTCCAGGCAAGACGGGTCTACTTGAGGTTTTTTTCACCACTCTGTGTTTTGGAAAAGGCCTGGTACCAGTACTCATCCTGGCCGTCTGCTTCATCTTTCGAGGTGCAACATCGACTCGCTCTGGACTCCTTACGGGAATGCATGGAAGCGTAGTTGGATTTTTTTCCACCACTGCCTGTTTTGGAAGAGGCCGAGTTCCGGTACTCATCCTGGCCGTCTGCTTCATCTTTCGAGGTCCAAGATCGACTCGCTCTGGACTCCTTACGGGAATGCATGGAAGCGACCTTGGATTTTTTTCCACCACTGCCTGTTTTGGAAGAGGCCGAGTTCCGGTACTCATCCTTGCAGTCTGCTTCATCTTTCGAGGCTCCATTAAAAATATACGTCTAGAACTTTCAAAAGACAACAGAATAATGATCTTATGTCCACATTGAAGCCCTTTTATATAACGCGGTCACCGAAGGGCGCTTCTTATTGGCTGTCCTGTCATGAGGCCTGTCATTGGTCTGATCCCCCTTTCGAACTCAGATGCAAGATTCTATCAAAATATACATATATCTATCTATATCTATCCCTGTTTTTTCAGTATGGTATGGATTAAGTTTTTTATATATATAAATTTTGTCAAAGCTAATTGCAGTACAAGAGTAAAAATCAAAAGGCCAAACGTGTGCCGAGCAACTGCAAGAGAGAAGGAAAAAAAACTCCTGAATACATGAAGGCCACATAGCCCTATCAACAATAAGAGGCAAAACAAAATGCCACCACGAGCAGAGAACTAGTAACTCCTTCCATAGTTCAAAGCCGACAGCGAAGTACAACATGGGCAACACAAATATACTAAAAACTTATGTACATATTTACAGAAGGCAACGAGTCACCTGGAACAATTGAGAAATCATTGACCGCGTATGTCGAAAGCAGAATATTGTTTCACTTCGCGTGTTATTAAAAGGAAATCTTTCAGTAATATATGGGGTGTGTGAAAATCATCATTTAGTAATCGAATACCCAGAAATTTCAGTAAATTACGTTTAAAGATAACGAGCTGTGTGCCACGTAAGACGGCGTTTTTGAAAAAGCATATATCCATACACACAACAAAAACACAATCCTCAGAAAATCATATGAACGAAAGAGCATATACATGTGTGGTCAAAGATAAAAATAGCAAGCGAAAAAGCACACCTAAATATATTTTGGGTGGCCCTGAAAAGGGCCTTTTTTTTACGATGAAAGTGGCGGAAATTTACTCACGCTCGGGACTTCGTATTTGTCGAGGGAGGACAACATCTCCCGGCTTCGCCACAAAATTTATTTGGAAATCTCTAGCGCTGATATTTCCAGGCAAGACGGGTCTACTTGAGGTTTTTTTCACCACTCTGTGTTTTGGAAAAGGCCTGGTACCAGTACTCATCCTGGCCGTCTGCTTCATCTTTCGAGGTGCAACATCGACTCGCTCTGGACTCCTTACGGGAATGCATGGAAGCGTAGTTGGATTTTTTTCCACCACTGCCTGTTTTGGAAGAGGCCGAGTTCCGGTACTCATCCTGGCCGTCTGCTTCATCTTTCGAGGTCCAAGATCGACTCGCTCTGGACTCCTTACGGGAATGCATGGAAGCGACCTTGGATTTTTTTCCACCACTGCCTGTTTTGGAAGAGGCCGAGTTCCGGTACTCATCCTTGCAGTCTGCTTCATCTTTCGAGGCTCCATTAAAAATATACGTCTAGAACTTTCAAAAGACAACAGAATAATGATCTTATGTCCACATTGAAGCCCTTTTATATAACGCGGTCACCGAAGGGCGCTTCTTATTGGCTGTCCTGTCATGAGGCCTGTCATTGGTCTGATCCCCCTTTCGAACTCAGATGCAAGATTCTATCAAAATATACATATATCTATCTATATCTATCCCTGTTTTTTCAGTATGGTATGGATTAAGTTTTTTATATATATAAATTTTGACAAAGCTAATTGCAGTACAAGAGTAAAAATCAAAAGGCCAAACGTGTGCCGAGCAACTGCAAGAGAGAAGGAAAAAAAACTCCTGAATACATGAAGGCCACATAGCCCTATCAACAATAAGAGGCAAAACAAAATGCCACCACGAGCAGAGAACTAGTAACTCCTTCCATAGTTCAAAGCCGACAGCGAAGTACAACATGGGCAACACAAATATACTAAAAACTTATGTACATATTTACAGAAGGCAACGAGTCACCTGGAACAATTGAGAAATCATTGACCGCGTATGTCGAAAGCAGAATATTGTTTCACTTCGCGTGTTATTAAAAGGAAATCTTTCAGTAATATATGGGGTGTGTGAAAATCATCATTTAGTAATCGAATACCCAGAAATTTCAGTAAATTACGTTTAAAGATAACGAGCTGTGTGCCACGTAAGACGGCGTTTTTGAAAAAGCATATATCCATACACACAACAAAAACACAATCCTCAGAAAATCATATGAACGAAAGAGCATATACATGTGTGGTCAAAGATAAAAATAGCAAGCGAAAAAGCACACCTAAATATATTTTGGGTGGCCCTGAAAAGGGCCTTTTTTTTACGATGAAAGTGGCGGAAATTTACTCACGCTCGGGACTTCGTATTTGTCGAGGGAGGACAACATCTCCCGGCTTCGCCACAAAATTTATTTGGAAATCTCTAGCGCTGATATTTCCAGGCAAGACGGGTCTACTTGAGGTTTTTTTCACCACTCTGTGTTTTGGAAAAGGCCTGGTACCAGTACTCATCCTGGCCGTCTGCTTCATCTTTCGAGGTGCAACATCGACTCGCTCTGGACTCCTTACGGGAATGCATGGAAGCGTAGTTGGATTTTTTTCCACCACTGCCTGTTTTGGAAGAGGCCGAGTTCCGGTACTCATCCTGGCCGTCTGCTTCATCTTTCGAGGTCCAAGATCGACTCGCTCTGGACTCCTTACGGGAATGCATGGAAGCGACCTTGGATTTTTTTCCACCACTGCCTGTTTTGGAAGAGGCCGAGTTCCGGTACTCATCCTTGCAGTCTGCTTCATCTTTCGAGGCTCCATTAAAAATATACGTCTAGAACTTTCAAAAGACAACAGAATAATGATCTTATGTCCACATTGAAGCCCTTTTATATAACGCGGTCACCGAAGGGCGCTTCTTATTGGCTGTCCTGTCATGAGGCCTGTCATTGGTCTGATCCCCCTTTCGAACTCAGATGCAAGATTCTATCAAAATATACATATATCTATCTATATCTATCCCTGTTTTTTCAGTATGGTATGGATTAAGTTTTTTATATATATAAATTTTGACAAAGCTAATTGCAGTACAAGAGTAAAAATCAAAAGGCCAAACGTGTGCCGAGCAACTGCAAGAGAGAAGGAAAAAAAACTCCTGAATACATGAAGGCCACATAGCCCTATCAACAATAAGAGGCAAAACAAAATGCCACCACGAGCAGAGAACTAGTAACTCCTTCCATAGTTCAAAGCCGACAGCGAAGTACAACATGGGCAACACAAATATACTAAAAACTTATGTACATATTTACAGAAGGCAACGAGTCACCTGGAACAATTGAGAAATCATTGACCGCGTATGTCGAAAGCAGAATATTGTTTCACTTCGCGTGTTATTAAAAGGAAATCTTTCAGTAATATATGGGGTGTGTGAAAATCATCATTTAGTAATCGAATACCCAGAAATTTCAGTAAATTACGTTTAAAGATAACGAGCTGTGTGCCACGTAAGACGGCGTTTTTGAAAAAGCATATATCCATACACACAACAAAAACACAATCCTCAGAAAATCATATGAACGAAAGAGCATATACATGTGTGGTCAAAGATAAAAATAGCAAGCGAAAAAGCACACCTAAATATATTTTGGGTGGCCCTGAAAAGGGCCTTTTTTTTACGATGAAAGTGGCGGAAATTTACTCACGCTCGGGACTTCGTATTTGTCGAGGGAGGACAACATCTCCCGGCTTCGCCACAAAATTTATTTGGAAATCTCTAGCGCTGATATTTCCAGGCAAGACGGGTCTACTTGAGGTTTTTTTCACCACTCTGTGTTTTGGAAAAGGCCTGGTACCAGTACTCATCCTGGCCGTCTGCTTCATCTTTCGAGGTGCAACATCGACTCGCTCTGGACTCCTTACGGGAATGCATGGAAGCGTAGTTGGATTTTTTTCCACCACTGCCTGTTTTGGAAGAGGCCGAGTTCCGGTACTCATCCTGGCCGTCTGCTTCATCTTTCGAGGTCCAAGATCGACTCGCTCTGGACTCCTTACGGGAATGCATGGAAGCGACCTTGGATTTTTTTCCACCACTGCCTGTTTTGGAAGAGGCCGAGTTCCGGTACTCATCCTTGCAGTCTGCTTCATCTTTCGAGGCTCCATTAAAAATATACGTCTAGAACTTTCAAAAGACAACAGAATAATGATCTTATGTCCACATTGAAGCCCTTTTATATAACGCGGTCACCGAAGGGCGCTTCTTATTGGCTGTCCTGTCATGAGGCCTGTCATTGGTCTGATCCCCCTTTCGAACTCAGATGCAAGATTCTATCAAAATATACATATATCTATCTATATCTATCCCTGTTTTTTCAGTATGGTATGGATTAAGTTTTTTATATATATAAATTTTGACAAAGCTAATTGCAGTACAAGAGTAAAAATCAAAAGGCCAAACGTGTGCCGAGCAACTGCAAGAGAGAAGGAAAAAAAACTCCTGAATACATGAAGGCCACATAGCCCTATCAACAATAAGAGGCAAAACAAAATGCCACCACGAGCAGAGAACTAGTAACTCCTTCCATAGTTCAAAGCCGACAGCGAAGTACAACATGGGCAACACAAATATACTAAAAACTTATGTACATATTTACAGAAGGCAACGAGTCACCTGGAACAATTGAGAAATCATTGACCGCGTATGTCGAAAGCAGAATATTGTTTCACTTCGCGTGTTATTAAAAGGAAATCTTTCAGTAATATATGGGGTGTGTGAAAATCATCATTTAGTAATCGAATACCCAGAAATTTCAGTAAATTACGTTTAAAGATAACGAGCTGTGTGCCACGTAAGACGGCGTTTTTGAAAAAGCATATATCCATACACACAACAAAAACACAATCCTCAGAAAATCATATGAACGAAAGAGCATATACATGTGTGGTCAAAGATAAAAATAGCAAGCGAAAAAGCACACCTAAATATATTTTGGGTGGCCCTGAAAAGGGCCTTTTTTTTACGATGAAAGTGGCGGAAATTTACTCACGCTCGGGACTTCGTATTTGTCGAGGGAGGACAACATCTCCCGGCTTCGCCACAAAATTTATTTGGAAATCTCTAGCGCTGATATTTCCAGGCAAGACGGGTCTACTTGAGGTTTTTTTCACCACTCTGTGTTTTGGAAAAGGCCTGGTACCAGTACTCATCCTGGCCGTCTGCTTCATCTTTCGAGGTGCAACATCGACTCGCTCTGGACTCCTTACGGGAATGCATGGAAGCGTAGTTGGATTTTTTTCCACCACTGCCTGTTTTGGAAGAGGCCGAGTTCCGGTACTCATCCTGGCCGTCTGCTTCATCTTTCGAGGTCCAAGATCGACTCGCTCTGGACTCCTTACGGGAATGCATGGAAGCGACCTTGGATTTTTTTCCACCACTGCCTGTTTTGGAAGAGGCCGAGTTCCGGTACTCATCCTTGCAGTCTGCTTCATCTTTCGAGGCTCCATTAAAAATATACGTCTAGAACTTTCAAAAGACAACAGAATAATGATCTTATGTCCACATTGAAGCCCTTTTATATAACGCGGTCACCGAAGGGCGCTTCTTATTGGCTGTCCTGTCATGAGGCCTGTCATTGGTCTGATCCCCCTTTCGAACTCAGATGCAAGATTCTATCAAAATATACATATATCTATCTATATCTATCCCTGTTTTTTCAGTATGGTATGGATTAAGTTTTTTATATATATAAATTTTGACAAAGCTAATTGCAGTACAAGAGTAAAAATCAAAAGGCCAAACGTGTGCCGAGCAACTGCAAGAGAGAAGGAAAAAAAACTCCTGAATACATGAAGGCCACATAGCCCTATCAACAATAAGAGGCAAAACAAAATGCCACCACGAGCAGAGAACTAGTAACTCCTTCCATAGTTCAAAGCCGACAGCGAAGTACAACATGGGCAACACAAATATACTAAAAACTTATGTACATATTTACAGAAGGCAACGAGTCACCTGGAACAATTGAGAAATCATTGACCGCGTATGTCGAAAGCAGAATATTGTTTCACTTCGCGTGTTATTAAAAGGAAATCTTTCAGTAATATATGGGGTGTGTGAAAATCATCATTTAGTAATCGAATACCCAGAAATTTCAGTAAATTACGTTTAAAGATAACGAGCTGTGTGCCACGTAAGACGGCGTTTTTGAAAAAGCATATATCCATACACACAACAAAAACACAATCCTCAGAAAATCATATGAACGAAAGAGCATATACATGTGTGGTCAAAGATAAAAATAGCAAGCGAAAAAGCACACCTAAATATATTTTGGGTGGCCCTGAAAAGGGCCTTTTTTTTACGATGAAAGTGGCGGAAATTTACTCACGCTCGGGACTTCGTATTTGTCGAGGGAGGACAACATCTCCCGGCTTCGCCACAAAATTTATTTGGAAATCTCTAGCGCTGATATTTCCAGGCAAGACGGGTCTACTTGAGGTTTTTTTCACCACTCTGTGTTTTGGAAAAGGCCTGGTACCAGTACTCATCCTGGCCGTCTGCTTCATCTTTCGAGGTGCAACATCGACTCGCTCTGGACTCCTTACGGGAATGCATGGAAGCGTAGTTGGATTTTTTTCCACCACTGCCTGTTTTGGAAGAGGCCGAGTTCCGGTACTCATCCTGGCCGTCTGCTTCATCTTTCGAGGTCCAAGATCGACTCGCTCTGGACTCCTTACGGGAATGCATGGAAGCGACCTTGGATTTTTTTCCACCACTGCCTGTTTTGGAAGAGGCCGAGTTCCGGTACTCATCCTTGCAGTCTGCTTCATCTTTCGAGGCTCCATTAAAAATATACGTCTAGAACTTTCAAAAGACAACAGAATAATGATCTTATGTCCACATTGAAGCCCTTTTATATAACGCGGTCACCGAAGGGCGCTTCTTATTGGCTGTCCTGTCATGAGGCCTGTCATTGGTCTGATCCCCCTTTCGAACTCAGATGCAAGATTCTATCAAAATATACATATATCTATCTATATCTATCCCTGTTTTTTCAGTATGGTATGGATTAAGTTTTTTATATATATAAATTTTGACAAAGCTAATTGCAGTACAAGAGTAAAAATCAAAAGGCCAAACGTGTGCCGAGCAACTGCAAGAGAGAAGGAAAAAAAACTCCTGAATACATGAAGGCCACATAGCCCTATCAACAATAAGAGGCAAAACAAAATGCCACCACGAGCAGAGAACTAGTAACTCCTTCCATAGTTCAAAGCCGACAGCGAAGTACAACATGGGCAACACAAATATACTAAAAACTTATGTACATATTTACAGAAGGCAACGAGTCACCTGGAACAATTGAGAAATCATTGACCGCGTATGTCGAAAGCAGAATATTGTTTCACTTCGCGTGTTATTAAAAGGAAATCTTTCAGTAATATATGGGGTGTGTGAAAATCATCATTTAGTAATCGAATACCCAGAAATTTCAGTAAATTACGTTTAAAGATAACGAGCTGTGTGCCACGTAAGACGGCGTTTTTGAAAAAGCATATATCCATACACACAACAAAAACACAATCCTCAGAAAATCATATGAACGAAAGAGCATATACATGTGTGGTCAAAGATAAAAATAGCAAGCGAAAAAGCACACCTAAATATATTTTGGGTGGCCCTGAAAAGGGCCTTTTTTTTACGATGAAAGTGGCGGAAATTTACTCACGCTCGGGACTTCGTATTTGTCGAGGGAGGACAACATCTCCCGGCTTCGCCACAAAATTTATTTGGAAATCTCTAGCGCTGATATTTCCAGGCAAGACGGGTCTACTTGAGGTTTTTTTCACCACTCTGTGTTTTGGAAAAGGCCTGGTACCAGTACTCATCCTGGCCGTCTGCTTCATCTTTCGAGGTGCAACATCGACTCGCTCTGGACTCCTTACGGGAATGCATGGAAGCGTAGTTGGATTTTTTTCCACCACTGCCTGTTTTGGAAGAGGCCGAGTTCCGGTACTCATCCTGGCCGTCTGCTTCATCTTTCGAGGTCCAAGATCGACTCGCTCTGGACTCCTTACGGGAATGCATGGAAGCGACCTTGGATTTTTTTCCACCACTGCCTGTTTTGGAAGAGGCCGAGTTCCGGTACTCATCCTTGCAGTCTGCTTCATCTTTCGAGGCTCCATTAAAAATATACGTCTAGAACTTTCAAAAGACAACAGAATAATGATCTTATGTCCACATTGAAGCCCTTTTATATAACGCGGTCACCGAAGGGCGCTTCTTATTGGCTGTCCTGTCATGAGGCCTGTCATTGGTCTGATCCCCCTTTCGAACTCAGATGCAAGATTCTATCAAAATATACATATATCTATCTATATCTATCCCTGTTTTTTCAGTATGGTATGGATTAAGTTTTTTATATATATAAATTTTGACAAAGCTAATTGCAGTACAAGAGTAAAAATCAAAAGGCCAAACGTGTGCCGAGCAACTGCAAGAGAGAAGGAAAAAAAACTCCTGAATACATGAAGGCCACATAGCCCTATCAACAATAAGAGGCAAAACAAAATGCCACCACGAGCAGAGAACTAGTAACTCCTTCCATAGTTCAAAGCCGACAGCGAAGTACAACATGGGCAACACAAATATACTAAAAACTTATGTACATATTTACAGAAGGCAACGAGTCACCTGGAACAATTGAGAAATCATTGACCGCGTATGTCGAAAGCAGAATATTGTTTCACTTCGCGTGTTATTAAAAGGAAATCTTTCAGTAATATATGGGGTGTGTGAAAATCATCATTTAGTAATCGAATACCCAGAAATTTCAGTAAATTACGTTTAAAGATAACGAGCTGTGTGCCACGTAAGACGGCGTTTTTGAAAAAGCATATATCCATACACACAACAAAAACACAATCCTCAGAAAATCATATGAACGAAAGAGCATATACATGTGTGGTCAAAGATAAAAATAGCAAGCGAAAAAGCACACCTAAATATATTTTGGGTGGCCCTGAAAAGGGCCTTTTTTTTACGATGAAAGTGGCGGAAATTTACTCACGCTCGGGACTTCGTATTTGTCGAGGGAGGACAACATCTCCCGGCTTCGCCACAAAATTTATTTGGAAATCTCTAGCGCTGATATTTCCAGGCAAGACGGGTCTACTTGAGGTTTTTTTCACCACTCTGTGTTTTGGAAAAGGCCTGGTACCAGTACTCATCCTGGCCGTCTGCTTCATCTTTCGAGGTGCAACATCGACTCGCTCTGGACTCCTTACGGGAATGCATGGAAGCGTAGTTGGATTTTTTTCCACCACTGCCTGTTTTGGAAGAGGCCGAGTTCCGGTACTCATCCTGGCCGTCTGCTTCATCTTTCGAGGTCCAAGATCGACTCGCTCTGGACTCCTTACGGGAATGCATGGAAGCGACCTTGGATTTTTTTCCACCACTGCCTGTTTTGGAAGAGGCCGAGTTCCGGTACTCATCCTTGCAGTCTGCTTCATCTTTCGAGGCTCCATTAAAAATATACGTCTAGAACTTTCAAAAGACAACAGAATAATGATCTTATGTCCACATTGAAGCCCTTTTATATAACGCGGTCACCGAAGGGCGCTTCTTATTGGCTGTCCTGTCATGAGGCCTGTCATTGGTCTGATCCCCCTTTCGAACTCAGATGCAAGATTCTATCAAAATATACATATATCTATCTATATCTATCCCTGTTTTTTCAGTATGGTATGGATTAAGTTTTTTATATATATAAATTTTGACAAAGCTAATTGCAGTACAAGAGTAAAAATCAAAAGGCCAAACGTGTGCCGAGCAACTGCAAGAGAGAAGGAAAAAAAACTCCTGAATACATGAAGGCCACATAGCCCTATCAACAATAAGAGGCAAAACAAAATGCCACCACGAGCAGAGAACTAGTAACTCCTTCCATAGTTCAAAGCCGACAGCGAAGTACAACATGGGCAACACAAATATACTAAAAACTTATGTACATATTTACAGAAGGCAACGAGTCACCTGGAACAATTGAGAAATCATTGACCGCGTATGTCGAAAGCAGAATATTGTTTCACTTCGCGTGTTATTAAAAGGAAATCTTTCAGTAATATATGGGGTGTGTGAAAATCATCATTTAGTAATCGAATACCCAGAAATTTCAGTAAATTACGTTTAAAGATAACGAGCTGTGTGCCACGTAAGACGGCGTTTTTGAAAAAGCATATATCCATACACACAACAAAAACACAATCCTCAGAAAATCATATGAACGAAAGAGCATATACATGTGTGGTCAAAGATAAAAATAGCAAGCGAAAAAGCACACCTAAATATATTTTGGGTGGCCCTGAAAAGGGCCTTTTTTTTACGATGAAAGTGGCGGAAATTTACTCACGCTCGGGACTTCGTATTTGTCGAGGGAGGACAACATCTCCCGGCTTCGCCACAAAATTTATTTGGAAATCTCTAGCGCTGATATTTCCAGGCAAGACGGGTCTACTTGAGGTTTTTTTCACCACTCTGTGTTTTGGAAAAGGCCTGGTACCAGTACTCATCCTGGCCGTCTGCTTCATCTTTCGAGGTGCAACATCGACTCGCTCTGGACTCCTTACGGGAATGCATGGAAGCGTAGTTGGATTTTTTTCCACCACTGCCTGTTTTGGAAGAGGCCGAGTTCCGGTACTCATCCTGGCCGTCTGCTTCATCTTTCGAGGTCCAAGATCGACTCGCTCTGGACTCCTTACGGGAATGCATGGAAGCGACCTTGGATTTTTTTCCACCACTGCCTGTTTTGGAAGAGGCCGAGTTCCGGTACTCATCCTTGCAGTCTGCTTCATCTTTCGAGGCTCCATTAAAAATATACGTCTAGAACTTTCAAAAGACAACAGAATAATGATCTTATGTCCACATTGAAGCCCTTTTATATAACGCGGTCACCGAAGGGCGCTTCTTATTGGCTGTCCTGTCATGAGGCCTGTCATTGGTCTGATCCCCCTTTCGAACTCAGATGCAAGATTCTATCAAAATATACATATATCTATCTATATCTATCCCTGTTTTTTCAGTATGGTATGGATTAAGTTTTTTATATATATAAATTTTGACAAAGCTAATTGCAGTACAAGAGTAAAAATCAAAAGGCCAAACGTGTGCCGAGCAACTGCAAGAGAGAAGGAAAAAAAACTCCTGAATACATGAAGGCCACATAGCCCTATCAACAATAAGAGGCAAAACAAAATGCCACCACGAGCAGAGAACTAGTAACTCCTTCCATAGTTCAAAGCCGACAGCGAAGTACAACATGGGCAACACAAATATACTAAAAACTTATGTACATATTTACAGAAGGCAACGAGTCACCTGGAACAATTGAGAAATCATTGACCGCGTATGTCGAAAGCAGAATATTGTTTCACTTCGCGTGTTATTAAAAGGAAATCTTTCAGTAATATATGGGGTGTGTGAAAATCATCATTTAGTAATCGAATACCCAGAAATTTCAGTAAATTACGTTTAAAGATAACGAGCTGTGTGCCACGTAAGACGGCGTTTTTGAAAAAGCATATATCCATACACACAACAAAAACACAATCCTCAGAAAATCATATGAACGAAAGAGCATATACATGTGTGGTCAAAGATAAAAATAGCAAGCGAAAAAGCACACCTAAATATATTTTGGGTGGCCCTGAAAAGGGCCTTTTTTTTACGATGAAAGTGGCGGAAATTTACTCACGCTCGGGACTTCGTATTTGTCGAGGGAGGACAACATCTCCCGGCTTCGCCACAAAATTTATTTGGAAATCTCTAGCGCTGATATTTCCAGGCAAGACGGGTCTACTTGAGGTTTTTTTCACCACTCTGTGTTTTGGAAAAGGCCTGGTACCAGTACTCATCCTGGCCGTCTGCTTCATCTTTCGAGGTGCAACATCGACTCGCTCTGGACTCCTTACGGGAATGCATGGAAGCGTAGTTGGATTTTTTTCCACCACTGCCTGTTTTGGAAGAGGCCGAGTTCCGGTACTCATCCTGGCCGTCTGCTTCATCTTTCGAGGTCCAAGATCGACTCGCTCTGGACTCCTTACGGGAATGCATGGAAGCGACCTTGGATTTTTTTCCACCACTGCCTGTTTTGGAAGAGGCCGAGTTCCGGTACTCATCCTTGCAGTCTGCTTCATCTTTCGAGGCTCCATTAAAAATATACGTCTAGAACTTTCAAAAGACAACAGAATAATGATCTTATGTCCACATTGAAGCCCTTTTATATAACGCGGTCACCGAAGGGCGCTTCTTATTGGCTGTCCTGTCATGAGGCCTGTCATTGGTCTGATCCCCCTTTCGAACTCAGATGCAAGATTCTATCAAAATATACATATATCTATCTATATCTATCCCTGTTTTTTCAGTATGGTATGGATTAAGTTTTTTATATATATAAATTTTGACAAAGCTAATTGCAGTACAAGAGTAAAAATCAAAAGGCCAAACGTGTGCCGAGCAACTGCAAGAGAGAAGGAAAAAAAACTCCTGAATACATGAAGGCCACATAGCCCTATCAACAATAAGAGGCAAAACAAAATGCCACCACGAGCAGAGAACTAGTAACTCCTTCCATAGTTCAAAGCCGACAGCGAAGTACAACATGGGCAACACAAATATACTAAAAACTTATGTACATATTTACAGAAGGCAACGAGTCACCTGGAACAATTGAGAAATCATTGACCGCGTATGTCGAAAGCAGAATATTGTTTCACTTCGCGTGTTATTAAAAGGAAATCTTTCAGTAATATATGGGGTGTGTGAAAATCATCATTTAGTAATCGAATACCCAGAAATTTCAGTAAATTACGTTTAAAGATAACGAGCTGTGTGCCACGTAAGACGGCGTTTTTGAAAAAGCATATATCCATACACACAACAAAAACACAATCCTCAGAAAATCATATGAACGAAAGAGCATATACATGTGTGGTCAAAGATAAAAATAGCAAGCGAAAAAGCACACCTAAATATATTTTGGGTGGCCCTGAAAAGGGCCTTTTTTTTACGATGAAAGTGGCGGAAATTTACTCACGCTCGGGACTTCGTATTTGTCGAGGGAGGACAACATCTCCCGGCTTCGCCACAAAATTTATTTGGAAATCTCTAGCGCTGATATTTCCAGGCAAGACGGGTCTACTTGAGGTTTTTTTTCACCACTCTGTGTTTTGGAAAAGGCCTGGTACCAGTACTCATCCTGGCCGTCTGCTTCATCTTTCGAGGTGCAACATCGACTCGCTCTGGACTCCTTACGGGAATGCATGGAAGCGTAGTTGGATTTTTTTCCACCACTGCCTGTTTTGGAAGAGGCCGAGTTCCGGTACTCATCCTGGCCGTCTGCTTCATCTTTCGAGGTCCAAGATCGACTCGCTCTGGACTCCTTACGGGAATGCATGGAAGCGACCTTGGATTTTTTTCCACCACTGCCTGTTTTGGAAGAGGCCGAGTTCCGGTACTCATCCTTGCAGTCTGCTTCATCTTTCGAGGCTCCATTAAAAATATACGTCTAGAACTTTCAAAAGACAACAGAATAATGATCTTATGTCCACATTGAAGCCCTTTTATATAACGCGGTCACCGAAGGGCGCTTCTTATTGGCTGTCCTGTCATGAGGCCTGTCATTGGTCTGATCCCCCTTTCGAACTCAGATGCAAGATTCTATCAAAATATACATATATCTATCTATATCTATCCCTGTTTTTTCAGTATGGTATGGATTAAGTTTTTTATATATATAAATTTTGACAAAGCTAATTGCAGTACAAGAGTAAAAATCAAAAGGCCAAACGTGTGCCGAGCAACTGCAAGAGAGAAGGAAAAAAAACTCCTGAATACATGAAGGCCACATAGCCCTATCAACAATAAGAGGCAAAACAAAATGCCACCACGAGCAGAGAACTAGTAACTCCTTCCATAGTTCAAAGCCGACAGCGAAGTACAACATGGGCAACACAAATATACTAAAAACTTATGTACATATTTACAGAAGGCAACGAGTCACCTGGAACAATTGAGAAATCATTGACCGCGTATGTCGAAAGCAGAATATTGTTTCACTTCGCGTGTTATTAAAAGGAAATCTTTCAGTAATATATGGGGTGTGTGAAAATCATCATTTAGTAATCGAATACCCAGAAATTTCAGTAAATTACGTTTAAAGATAACGAGCTGTGTGCCACGTAAGACGGCGTTTTTGAAAAAGCATATATCCATACACACAACAAAAACACAATCCTCAGAAAATCATATGAACGAAAGAGCATATACATGTGTGGTCAAAGATAAAAATAGCAAGCGAAAAAGCACACCTAAATATATTTTGGGTGGCCCTGAAAAGGGCCTTTTTTTTACGATGAAAGTGGCGGAAATTTACTCACGCTCGGGACTTCGTATTTGTCGAGGGAGGACAACATCTCCCGGCTTCGCCACAAAATTTATTTGGAAATCTCTAGCGCTGATATTTCCAGGCAAGACGGGTCTACTTGAGGTTTTTTTCACCACTCTGTGTTTTGGAAAAGGCCTGGTACCAGTACTCATCCTGGCCGTCTGCTTCATCTTTCGAGGTGCAACATCGACTCGCTCTGGACTCCTTACGGGAATGCATGGAAGCGTAGTTGGATTTTTTTCCACCACTGCCTGTTTTGGAAGAGGCCGAGTTCCGGTACTCATCCTGGCCGTCTGCTTCATCTTTCGAGGTCCAAGATCGACTCGCTCTGGACTCCTTACGGGAATGCATGGAAGCGACCTTGGATTTTTTTCCACCACTGCCTGTTTTGGAAGAGGCCGAGTTCCGGTACTCATCCTTGCAGT
>CATNUR010000136.1:0-68000 GCA_951213105.1 Amaurobius ferox
AAGTAATTATATTCGAGATGAAGAAGCAGTTTCTGTGGAATATAAAGGAACGGAAGGAACGGAGGCAGATATTTTGTATATTTCTTTTAACAATTTAATAAAGGAACCATCTCCTATTGCAGATGAGAGTCTACATGGCTCATTGTTGCATTTAATTTGCGCTCTTTTGAATGAAATAGACGATGTCTGCAGTGCCAGCAGGAAAACCTGGTATGTATCAAAATATCACAATTTAACTAACCTCTGTAGTGACCAACGAATTCAGCTTTATCACGCTGTCGACAAAAATGTACCCATATATATTAGAATATTTTTGATTAAGAAATAATATATACAATATAGCATGGACAATCTTAAGCTTAAATCTAAGAACGGAGCTTAGAATCTAAGAACGGATACTTGAGTAACAATATATGTTTAAAAATTTCATTTGCTGAAGTACACTTTAAGTGAATTTAAATGAATGTACACTACTACGAATTTTATCCGTAGTCACTAGATACCGTTCTGAAGATGTATATATTTACTAGTAAATTCTACAGTGTATATGTCAGCTAAAAATGAAAGGTACATGGCGAATTTCCTTACAAAAACTGATGCTTATATTTTACTAAAAGTGAATACATTGTTTTCCGGTAAAATAAAAATACCCACCAAAGAAGATAAATTTAGACGTATCCTATTAAAATAAGAGGTTAAACGAAGTAAAATTATAAAATAGCCGCTTCTAGTACAGAAATAATGAAAATGTCTATACTGCTTTAAGCATATGAGTAATTTTCTTTTGAAATATAAATGCACTATTCTCCATGTGGCGTCACGTGCTCAAGTTCAATTATATGTATATACAATTTAAATAATATTACAAAACTTACCAGTAACATTATTTACTACATTCGTGCTCAATATTTGCTCCTCGAGGTGAACACATTTAATACTTACGAAAAGTGCAATCACCAGTGCAAGCACCGTATTTATAACTATGCTCGTCATAGTCCCCTGGTAAATATTATTTGCAGTGACATTCACGTTTTTTGTAATTTCAACAGTAAGAAGAATCGAGCAAATAATTCAGTTATACTTATCTGTAATGCAAAAGGCCTTATTCCCACAGAATTATCTACAACTTTATCTATGATAAGCCAAACTTCACAGTGCACTCTTCGTATTTATTTGATAAGCATTTAATGTTACATTAAATATATTTACATATTTCGTGTATATATATATATATATATATATATATATAAATTTATATTTTTAATCGAAAACTATGCATAGACTACGGTAATTACACAAAAACCATCTTTAGCATATCTGTTACAAATAAGTAATTATAGACCACGACTATGAATAAAAATCGTAGGTAAAGTATCGCTATAATGGTATAGTGGAGATGAGGAGAATATTAGCGTACAAAAATCATAATTAAATATATACTAGCCGAATATCCGTTGAAAATCAACGGCCCCACAATAAAAAACCACTGAATAAGGTAAATTTTTAAGTAATTCGCGTTTCTTATTTATTTAAAAAATGAACATGTGGTTTTGAGGTAAAAAGGGTTGAAAATATAGGAAAACAGAAATTGCACATGTTCTTCCTTTCGAACTGTCTATCCGTACACCAAATTTCAAATCTCTATCTCATTCTGAAGCATGTTTTGATGTATCAAATCACCTTTCGAACGTTTTCCTCTGGAGCAAACCCTTAAACGAAAATTTTTGAAAACCTATATTCGTTTTGGGTGTTTTCATCAAATGATTGGTCCATATATCAAATGTCAATGCTCTATCAAATTTTAAAGGGGTAGTTTCTCATTTTTTCGGAAAATCGAACATTTTTGTGAGCGGCACCCTCTTAAGTAGAAAATATTGGAAATCTAAAATTGTATACATTCTTCCTTCCAAACTACCTACCGGTACACCAAATTTGATATCTCTATCTCATTCCAAAACATGTTTTTTTCTTTGTCTTTCTTTCCTTTCGAGCGTTTCCCTCTGGAGCACACCTCCTTAAACGAACATTTTTGAAAAACTATATTCGTATTGGGTGTCTTCATCAAATGATTAGTCCATATACCAAATTTCAAGCCTCTATCAAATTTTACAGGAGCCGTTTCTCATTTATTCAGAAAATCGAACATTTTGGTATGCGGCACACCCTTAAGTAGAAAATATTGAAATTTGAAATTGCACACTTTCTTCCTTTCAAACGGTTTACCCATATACCAAATTTGAAGTCCCTATCTTATCGCAAAGCATGCTTTCCTATCATTTCACTTTTCGAACGTTTAGGTATGGAGCATCTCTCCTAGAGAACGTTTTCGAAAAAATCGATTTTTCCAGGGGTTTTTATCGAAAGACCGAGCCGTGTACCACGTGCAAGTCTATCTATTCGGGACGTGCCTAAAAAAGCGTGATAGACATACATACAGACGGACAAGCGGACATTTGGTTATTAGTATATATAGATATAGATATATAATTATATATAAAATATGAAATAGCAAAGACGGCAAAAATGAGAAAAGGCAATATATATATATATATATATATATATATATATATATATATATATATATATATATATATATATATATATATATAGTTTCTAAATGGAAAATTTAAAACACATGAGAGTAAAAATGGAATGCAAACAATGGAAAGTATCACCAATTGGCCGGAGGGAGTTGTGGCCCCCACTCTCCGGTTGACAATGCTTTATGCCATGGCAACACTCCCGGAAGCCTATACATTTTCTATGGATGGCGTTAATACCAACAAAAGTCACCAGTGAAAACAAAAAACTCCCGAAAAAATGTACATGAAAAACTTAATACAAATTCACTCAATGTACATTCTATGAACCAACACCATACTACAATATGTATTACACTTTTTTGAATACATAAACCATAAAACTTTCTACCACAAAGTGGTATCTTGTACATTTTCAATCCATTTCAGTCTTGAACTTTAACCTTGAGCCCAAACAAACTCACCATAACTAAGTACCATTTTTGTCTTCCCATATTCTTTATATCCCTGATTCAACAGTTCAAATATATTCTTGTACTTGCGGTTGCAGTTAAACAAGTGAATTCCCATATAATCTTGATCAAAAAATCTTTGGGGCAACCCTGTTTCAAAGCCTCATTTAAAAAATCCCTATCGCTTTTGACTTTGTCTCTTTCTCTACTATTTAAACGTTTGCTTCTTGTCAATTGGTTTATTATAATATTTCGGAATACATTTTTATGTAAATTAGTAATCCATAGTGTAATATAATTAATTTTAAAGTGAAATTCTTTCTTTTATCAAATATAGTAAAAAAATTTTATTATTTGATTTCTTAATGCAAATGTCCAAATAATTTAAACTATTGTTAATATTACAAGAACTTTCTATTAAATTTAACGTTCGTGAATAAAAACTATACGACAAAACTAAAGTCCATAACAAAATCTGCATCAGCACAACACAAAATCAAGTCATCAACATAACGCATATAAACCATTTCGTTAAAATGGGGGTCCCCGTCTTATACCTGTCTAACTAAATATCTGCCAAAACAGATGAACAGTTTGCATCCATAGGGATTCCCTTAATTTGCTTGCAAAATCCTGATCTGTTGTACAGTACCGTTTCAAATAGAACCAATTTCACAAGTGCAGTGTACCTTGCCATAGACATCAAAATTTGCAAATCGTCTGTATGGTAAATCTCTATTACTATTTGAAACAAATCGTTGATATCGATATTATTGTGTAGATCGCAGAAATCATAACTTTTATAAACCACATCATTAGGTAGTATATCCTTCAATTTGTTTATAACTTCATACCTATTATTAATGAAGTATGAACCTTGTTTTTGAGTCTTGTTATAACTGACTTCAGCACCATTAGTAACCTTTTATTAGCATTGGTTAAATATGATCTAAATCCAATGGTTACTGGTCGAAATTTAACAGGTATCTTGTGTAATTTTGGTATGAGCGTAAAATATGGGAATTTTATACCTCCAATACCAATACCAGATTTTTTGTAAATTGTCTTTACACAATTTTCTATTCCAGTTTTGGAATTATTTACTTTCTGATACATATTTACGTCATTAAAACTATTATATAATAATTCGTTATAATATTTCCTACAAGTGAATGCGTAATTAGCAGTTATTACTTTCCTTATATATATAATGTATAAGGAAAGTATTGTGACGGGGTCGAAAATTCGAATTCGAATTTTCGAGGGGAGAGCACGTTTCAAGCATCCCCGATCACGAATCAAACATTTTTGAGGTGATGTCTGTGTGTCAGTGAGTCTGTGGAGACGATATCTCATGAACAAATAGAGGGATTAGAATCAAATTTGGTACAAAAATCACAATCCCTGAATACTGGAAGCCTATTGTTTTTAAATGTAATCGAATGTTCCGAACCCCCTAAATTTTTGAGTGAAATTTTGAAAAAATCATTAAAAATCAAAATCTTGAATAAAGTTACGTAAATATACATTTATGTAATTTTTCCTTATAAAACGATTGACATAAATTTTAGAACGCTAACATGAACCGTTCTCGAGATATTGCTTATTTCTTAAATAAATTTATCAAAAAATCCCATAAATTAAAAAAAAAACATTTAAATTGTTGAGAAACATGTTCATTTTTCATATGTAATATCATGCGATAAATTGGGTGACATCATTCTCGTGGATCTAGCTCGTTCCCTTTATGAGAAGAGATACTTTGAGCAATACTTTTGTATTTGAACACCAATAGTTATTTATCTGCTATAACTTATTTCTCCGTCCATAACGCTTTGCGAGATTTTGGTGCCGAATTTTGCGGAATGCCACCAACTGGGCGACTTTTTTAAATGTTGCCAAATTAACGAAAATCTCGCCAAATAGATAAAATTGCCACTAAAACAATGAAAATGACGACTAATTGACGAAAATTCAATATCTTGGAAAGAATATAAGTATCAACTATAAGAACTAAATATCTACTGTAAGAAAACCTATTTTTGTATTGTAAAAGTTGTAAATTCATTGCATTATATAAGGAAAGTCATGTGTTGACCACATCAAATTTTTTTATCGACATATATGATCACATAAATTTTCTGTATTTCATTCAACTCTTTTTTATGGTACTCGCAATTTCGCCTATCCTTTCGTTCTTTTTATACCAGTAATTTATCTCCTTCAGTACATTACTTTTGCACTCGTTAAATATCTCAGGAGGTAAATTGTAATTTACCGCTGTTTTGTAAATAAATTTATTTAAATCTTGATTAGAAAAATGTACAACATTATCAAACTCTTGAAATCTGTATTTAGCACCCTTTTCTAATATAGCTCTAATATTTGTTTTGATGACATTAAGATCTCCTGTTATCACATGTCCGTGATCCCTATATGTATATTTCATGTTGTGACATTTACAAGGACCCTTTTTTCCAAATTAATGTTTTGGCTGATTTTGTTATAATTAAAAAATCTTCGACAAATAGGTGCTAAATAACTAAAAGAAATTCCTATTTCGAAATTACTAAGTAGTAATAAAACCCTACATTCCTTCAATATTCTGTTAGACGGTACTTTGTCAAAATTTTTATTTTGTACTTCACAATTAGATATTCTTGTACTTGGCGTTTTTCTCTGCTATATATTAACTTCAATCCCAAAGATTTTGCTCTGAGTTTTATGTAATCACATAAAATAGCCTGCATGACAGTATCTTTCCCAAATTCCTTTAAATATGAATCACTATTACAATAACTCCAAATTCCCGATAGAAATTTTGGTCTGACACCATACACAATGTTTTTTACCCATTTGTGAGGTATTTTAAAATATTTCTCGTTTTCTTTTACATATCCTCTAATATAGTCCTCTGTAAGTTCGTAGTTTATTTTTTACCACCTTTATTTTACACTTGTTGCTACCACAACTCTGTATTAGAATATCTGATTCCAATTTGCCGTACTAGTCATTGTTATAATTTATGCAAAAATCTACTGTATTTAATCCATAAGGGTACACGGTGTTTTCCATTTTAATATGTTTTTTTTCCCACCAAAGACGTTGTTTTATATTGACTACAAAATCAATGATAGTGATCTCCATTGCATCTATTCCATGCTCAGCAAAATGTTTTATTTTCAAAGCGTATACACACACACACACACATGTCTCGGTCTTTCTGATACTTGTATATAAAACTTCTGTATAAATTAATTCTTATATTTAATTTGGTTTTTGTTTGTCCGATATATTCTTTTCCACAAATCCTGCATTTTATACTGTATATGCAATTGAAAACTTTACAGAAATGTAAAATGATCCATTACAGCTAACCTGTTTTTTATTTGTTTTAGGACATAATTTGCATCTATTAGAAGGGCACTTTATATATTTGAACTCTACAATATTTTTATACAGACTCACACTCTTTTTCTTTGAATCAACTCTATCCTTTGGTATATTTAAAGGCAAATTTTCAGTTTTTTTGCTTACCCCATCCCCTTTGATAGTTGAACTGAAATAATTATTTATTTATCAGACTGGGAAAACGAATTGTCTTCAGTGATGAATCCCGTTTCGAATTAAGTCCCGACGACCAGCGCAGACGTGGCTGGAGACAACCCAGACATAGTTAGGATCCACGCCACACGACTCGACAACAGCAAGTTGTGGTTCTGGGTGCCATTTCATTTGATAGTCGGACTCTTTTGATAGTCCGCCGTGGCGTCATCATTGCATAGCAGTACGTTGCCGACGTTCTGCGACCCATTGTATTGCCATTCCTTTTGCGACATACAGGGCTAACTTTTCAGCAAGATAATGTCAGGCCACACATGGCACGCCTCTATATTGATTGTTTGCGTACTTACGACACACTTTCTTGGTTAGCCAGATCCCCAGATAATTCGCCTATTGAGCACATTTGGGCTGAGATATGGTGTCGCTTGCGACCATCCCAGAATGTAGACGAATTAGCTCGTCAGTTGGAGGCCATTTGGAACGACATCCCTCAAAACACCATCCGGTAACTTTTAGCATCAATGCCACGTCGGGTAACAACTTGTATCAAGGCAAGAGGTGGACCAACGCCATATTAATGTGCTCATTTTGTGTAGATTTTTCAGTGCAATAAATCCTCCAATTGATCTGAAATTTTAATCATTTTTTTCTGTAAATCTACATTACAAGTACCAAATTTTGTCTCACTTGGATCCTTCTTTCTTGGTGCGTTGATGTTTTTTGTCTTAGGCTGTATATATATATATATATATATATAAAAGGTAAAAACATTTCAAGATCAATTTACCAAGTTAAGAAAAATCAGATATTATTTTTTAGAAAATACAAAGATATCCAATGTTTTTTACAGACGAAATCGGCTTCAAAACTTGGTATGGGTGGATAGTTCTATATATGTACATATCCTCATACATATTTAGAGCTGAAAGCATCGACGATAAGAAATATTTCTTTTTAAATTCTTTATTTAACAAGAAAACATTCTACTTCTTACAAGGCAGCAGGATATCTGCATTCTACAGGATAACTGTTTGATTTTTTTTTTCACAATGTAGATTTTATAGGTTGTGGTTGTATATATAGATATAAGATAAATCGAAGAATTTTAGCTCAATAAATATATGATTATTCAATTTTGGCTGTTATATGAATATTAAATAGAATTCTACAATATCGTATCGCCTCACATTTAATGTTTTTATCTTATCACTTTATTTCAAGCAAAACAATCTTCGGGGGAACTGCACCAGTATTTTTATGGGAAGTAAGAACGACTACATGAACAAGGGCAACGCGTGCTACATTTATGTCAAATCCTATATAACACCTTAAAAACTTGATGTGGGCTGCACATGACTTTTCCAACAAAATGCAATGAATTTAAGTCTTTCACAGTGAAAAAATGAATATCCATGGCACTGTGTTTTAACGTTGAATTGTACATTTGACGCTTTTCCGAATGACAGAACATGAAAAATTATTTCAAAGTGCCCAATTCACTTATATTTCGCAGAAATCTAAAGTCAAAATTATCAATTTAGCATCAATAAAAGTAATAGTCCATTTATTCAAAGATTTTAATAATAAATTCATCAGTTTGACACCACTTTTTTCAATTTAGCGTCATTTTTGCAATTTTGATGATCGTTTTGTAAATTTGGTGCACGTATAATCAAGTTTGCAAAATGTATCGCTAAACGTAACAGACAGACGTAGAGATCGGTTTTGGTTTTAAATAAATAAATGACTATTGGCGAATTATTGGACTTTAAAATACAAAATTTTTACGCCAAATATATTCTCTCACGAATGGAACGAGCTATTCAGATCCACGAGAATGATGTTAACAAATTTGTCGCAAAATATTGCATATGAAAAGTTAACATATTTCACAATAGTTAATACTTCTTTAATTTTATATTATTTTGTATTAATGTATTTATAAAACGTGCAATATTTCTAGAACGGTTCATGATCGTGTTCTGAAGTTTGTGCCATTCATTTCTTAATAAAAAATTACATAAAAATGATCACTTATGTAACATTATTGAATTTTCTGATTTTTTTTAGTTCACAATTTTACTACCAGGGAGAAATATGATACAGTTAATTGAATTATCAATTATAACTATGTAACATTTATAATAGTTTTTTTTTACTTTCCTTATATACATAATGTATAAGGAAAGTATTGTGGCGGAGTCGAAAATTCGAATTCGAGTTTTCGACGTGAGAGCACGTTTCAAGCATCCCTCATCACGAATCAAACAGTTTTGAAGTGATGTCTCTCTTTCTGTGTGTGTGTATCAGTGAGTCTGTGGAGACGATAACTGACGAACGAATGGACCGATTCGATCGAAATTGGTACTAAAATCACAATCCATAAACACTGGAAACTATTGTTTTTATACGCAATCGAATGTTCCGAATCCCCTAAATTTTCGATTGAAATTTTGAAAAAATCGTCAAAAAATTAAAACCGCTAACTAAGTTACGCAAATATTTCTTATGTAATGTTTCACTAGAAAACGATTGGCATAAATTTTAGAACGCTAACATGAACCGTTCTCGAGATATTGCACATTTTTCAAAAAAAATTATCAAAAAGTCATATAAATATAAAAAAAAATATTTCCTATTGAGAAACATGTTCACTTTTCATATGTAATACCATGCGATAAATTTGGTGACATCATTCTCGTGGATCTAGCTCGTTCCATTTATGAAAAAAGATACCTTGAGTTATACTTTTGTATTTGAAAGCCAATAGTCATTTATCTGCTGTAAGAATAACTTATTTCTTCGTCCATAACGCTTGGCGAGATCTTGGCCACAGATTTGGTGGAAAGTCGCCAACTTGGCGACTTTTTTAAATGTTGCTAAATTAACGAAAAACTCGTCAAATGGATAAAAATGACGCTAAATCAATGACCACCCATTGATGATAACGACATGGAAAATGATGACTCATTAACGAAAATTCAATATCTTGGAAATAATACAAATAACTACTATAAAAATAATCTATTTTTTTTTACTGTAAAAGTAGTAAATTCATTGCATTATATAAGGAAAGTCATGTGCTGCCCATATCAGATTTTTTATTTTAACAATAGAAAATATGAGGAATGAGACATATTTTATGGAGGATGCGTAGTGTAACATGATCATTGTCCAGTACACTCAAAGTTTTTCCAGTTGTGTATCGGAACAAACATAAGATGAAAGCAGAGAGACGAAATGTTTTTCTGATAGATTAGTTCTAGAAATTTTATATCTTTGCAATTACAGAAATTATACTGTTACATTTTTTAAGTTAATATTTATTTTTGCATTACCATATTTCACACTGGTGGCAGATTTGTCACCAATAAGTTTTGAGTAAATGGTATCGCAATGCTGCGTTTAGCATTAATTCCAGCTTCAATTTAAAATATCAATTTGAAATTGTCCCATTGCCTCTGAAAAAATCTGATGTGGGCAACACATGACTTTCCTTATATAATGCAATGAATTTACTACTTTTACAGTTTAAAAAAATGTTATTCTTACAGTCGATACTTATATTCTTTCCAAGATATTGAATTTTCTTCAATTAGTCGTCATTTTCATTGATTTAGCGTCACTTTTATTCATTTGGCGTGATTTTTGTTGATTTGGCAACAATTAAAAATGCCGCAAAGTTGGCGACATTCCGCCAAAGTCGTCGCCAAAATCTCGGCAAGCGTTATGGAGAGAAATAAGTTATTCTTACAGCAGATAAATGAGTATTGGCGTTCAAATAAAAAAGTATTAATCAAAGTATCTTTTTTCATGAATGGAACAAGCTAGATCCACGAAAATGATGTCACCCAATTTATCGCATGGTATTACATATGAAAAGTGAACATATTTCTCAATAGGAAATATGTTTTTTTTTATTTTATATCACTTTTTGATAATTTTTTTGAAAAAATGTGCAATATCTCGAGAACGGTTCATGTTAGCGTTCTAAAATTTATGTGAATCGTTTTCAAATGAAAAATTACATAGGAAATGTCTATTTGCGTAATTTTATTAGCGGTTTTGATTTTTTGACGATTTTGTCAAAATTTCACTCGACAATTTAGGGGGGTTCTGAACATTCGTATGCGTATAAAAACATTAGGCTTCCAGCGTTTACGGATTGTGATTTTTGTACCAAATTTCGTTCGAATCAATGCATTTATTCGCTAGTTATCGTCTCCACAGACTCACTGACGCACACACACACACACACACACACACACACACACACACACACACACATACACACACACACACACACAGACACACACATACTTTCACACACTCACACACACACGCAAACATCACTTCAAAAATGTTTGATTCGTGATCAGGGATGCTTGAAACGTGCTCTCCCGTCGAAAACTCGAATTCGACTTTTCGACCCCGTCACAATACTTTCCTTATAAATTATGTATATCAGGAAAGTAATAAGTTCAGTTACCAAATGAAAACAAAATCTAAATTAAATGTGCAAATTCAATGTAATTGCAAATAATTATGGGTGTTTCTTTGTGCCGTTAAACTCAATTTATTGAATTATGGAAGAAATAAAAAGAGCGTGAATATGAGTCTGCAGGGAAAGTCATGAGCTGTCTGTCCACATCAGATTTTTATAGCTGATTTGAAATCACAGGTAACTAAAATTTTCTATAGATTCAAATCTATGGAAACCACATTTAAAGAAGCTAAGGTGATTCTCTCCACTGCACTCTAAAACATTTTGCAACCTTTGCTAATTTTTTTTTCAACTACTTTGTTGATAATTTCGGCAAACTGATAACAAGAACAGCCATTACAGGCATTTATGAAAATTCCAGCTTCATTTCTGAAATATTCAGCTAATTATCGTCTGCCGAAGCGTTACTTTTTGTACTTTTATATATATATCTTCATAACTATCAGGAACCTTACTCACCATTAGGGACAACTGATTCCCCTGAAAATTTCAGTAACATGCTTGTAAATGTCTTACAATGTGGTACATGTGCTGCTCAAGCTACGTATTTTGTTTTATCTTGAATTTTTAAATGATTTTCATCAGCTGTACTTTTAAGGACTAAAATGCCCCTTTCAATGTATTATTAATAACAGAAATCGAAAAAAATTTAAAATGTTTTCTGTTAAATTTCTAATGGATAAATCGCTGCAACAAAGCTCCTGTTTAATTAAGCACAATTTTTAAGTTATCGATCAACTGAATGAAATGAATCGCGTATTGCCTCCGTCCTTGAAATATGAAAGCACATGTGCAGTTCCCATGACTGAAATTGAATACGAAGATAGTATATCTTGTTATCCACTGTAGATATTGCAGTATGCAATCACAATTCTCAAAATGTAACTAAAAGTCTGGACAATCAAATGCATTGTATTTTTTTTCTCATGATCACATAAATAACCCAGTAACTGTCCGTAATGGGGAGTAAAGTTTTCCTAATAGTTATGATACAATATATATATATACAAAAATAACACCTCAGCAAACTATAATTATCAGAAATGAATTTTATTGTGGCTTTTCTGATAGCTTGTCGAAATTATGAACTAAGTAGCTGAAAAAATGAACAAAGGTTGCAGAATGTTTTACAGTGTGGTGGTGCTACTCCAGAACCATTCCGGAAGAGAGTAAACAGTATTTTACAGAAAAAATATCAACTCTATATCAGTATAGAAGCAAAAATGATGTTTACTATTCTCCCTCTCCCCGTGAACCATGATTTCGTGGTCGTTGCCGTTCAGCACAAGGTATGTAATGAGAATACAACTGATCACAAAATTTCTTAAAGCAAGGATTTTAGAAGTATTTCGGTTGAAGTGCTTGCTTACTTGAGGCCGGTGGGGATAGAACTTTGTTTTATTAATGATCTATTATATATTATACTGGTAAATTAAGTTTTCTTTATGCTCCTCGTAGAGCTGCGATGTGAACTCGTGAGTATAGTGATAAATGCGCACACTGGGATGTTGTCCATGAATAAACTTCCAAATTTATCCAAATTGTATATTATTGGTCATTGACTGCAATATTCACCTTCTTAAATTATAATATGTAGTTGGCATGACCTTGTTCTACACGATGCTGTCCCAGGGCCGGTCCTGATCGGATTCCCCCTTTTTGATGTAGATTCTTCGGGGGACCGGGGGGATGTATTACGCCCATCTAGACTTCGTGAGTCTCTAACTTTTCATCGCAAATTGTCGAATTTATGGGTCATAAACATCGTTCCAGTTAAATACCAAATCCGCTGTCTATTCGCTTGTACAGTTTCTTTCACACCATGACGTATTACTTTAAATATGTATTGTTTTATTTGGCTTAGCAGAACTTGTTACCTACCATGCACAGCAGACATTGATAAACAAATGTATGCAATGTCTTGCAACTCTTCCAAGGGATGGAGATAGCCGAGGGCCCAATAATTGGCATCCATTCAACGACATCTAATAACGACTGAAACTACAAATAACCATATCAAAAGTGCATGTAAAGTAATTTAAGCAACCTAGGTAACTGTTGTAATTCATAATTATATTAACAGGTGAAATAATGTTAAGTAACTTATTTATATAAAGGAACAAAAGGTAAAGCTGATCAGATAGAATAACGAATGAATATAGATGTATTAACTTACATGAACAATAATTAAAAAAATATCTGTCAAAAATATTAAATGAAAAAAAAAATTCAAAAAATCAAATGAGAATAAAAAAGGCAAGAAAAAAATGATTTAGGTGAATGAAGAAAAGGTAATTCAATCCAAGAGATATTTTAGGCATGGAAGGATATTCTAATAAGGCTTAGGAACCTCAAAGGATATCAAGGATAAATTAGAACAATATGAAGAAATAAACATGTGAAATGTAATAAGCATTTTATAAAGATCAAAACACAGAAAAACGATCAGGAAAAATCAAATGAAAATAAAAATCATTTAAGCAATATTTACGGAAAGCAAAAGAAGGTTATATATTAGAATTGAGCTCCATTTTAATGCATACATTCTTCCAAATTAACTCGAAATTTTTGTTTGTTTTTAAATGCAGTGATAGTAAATTCATAAAAAATAACACATGCTCTATCAAGAAGGAAAAATGAATAAGAACAATATCAACAAATAGTTTTAAAAAAACAAAATTTTTACTTAACGATTGTAAAAATTGTACTCTGGAAGAGAATGAATGGCACAATATGTCTAGTAAGAAGGGGATGCACAGGAACGTATCAATTAGTATAGCAGTGCATCGGCATTAAATGTGTAGTAACTGAAAATAATTTAACTAAAATCGGTTTAATACATAAGTCAATTTAAGGGAAGTTAAAAACTGGATATAACAGATATTTATTAATGTAGAGAAATACTTATAATGAAGAGAAATCCCCAGCGGCCAAACGATCGACATTTGTCAACAACAATATGCTTATTAATATTAAAAGAGCAAAAACGTTACTTTTAATATTAAAAATAGACGTGTAATTTTATCATGAACATTTGTGTGCTACTTTAGCAATGATTTTATCTTTCCTGATTTTTATAATTTGTTTATAATACATTTTCATCCCAAACGTAGAACATTTTCACTTTCTTTTAATCACCGGATAAACATATGTTCCAGTGTTCTTTGTTTTACTCAAGTATAACACCAATTTAGTATACATTTTATTATTTGTATCACTTTTCGGTGATTAATTATGCTCCGAATATAAAAGATTTCTATACATTTTAGCATTTGTTAATACTACTACTGAAGGGCTTTCCACTATTTCTTCAACTACTGTAAGACCTTCATCTACTGCTTCAACTACTGTAACAACACAAATAGGTAAAATTAATTATTTGTATCTTCTTAAAATATTTTATATATTTGGCGATACTTTCAAGCATAATAAATAATTCCTCATATATTTATTTACTAGAACAAATCCCCCGGTTTTTCCTGGATCAAAATAACTTTCTGCTACTTAATAATAAAGATACGCATAACACTATAACTTAATTATCTAACAGTACTAAATTTTTAAACCACCTGTTTTGATCTGAACTCATTAACATGAAACATATAAATTATCCTCAACACAAAAAGAAAATTACAATTTGCTGTATTTTCATTTTGACCGCACATGAAAGCGCGAAGAAAACTATATGGCTCCGACGGACACTCTTCCTCGTGATCTATGATGACACGTCGGAAGGTTGCCTGACGGTTTGCTATAGTGAAAGCGGTCCATGAAAGAAGAAGTAAAAGGGTCTGGCTGGATTCAAGCGTTATCTTTGTTAAAAATTTATAATGAATCAACGGATGGCTTGAGAAAATTATTTTCTTTTCAGAGCTGTCTGTTATACTTTAAGGAGATGCTTCAAAATTTTACATGGTTTGTTTGCTGATGTCCTCAACTAAAAGCATGAAAAGTATATATTTCTAAAAAAATTCTTGAAAATTCGTGTATTAATCCTATGGATTACCCGTTCAAAATATTTTGAAACATAATTTTTTCATCTTTTCGAAGATGTCAAGATGGATTTCTGTGAAAATATTTTCGGTTGCTAAGGAACTAATTTATGTGAATATCGCTCAAAATTGTTGTAAATCGGGCTAAAACATTACTCTAACTAGAAAACTTATTCGAAATAAAAAATTACACCGCAGTTCACCTATTTGGGTCCTGAAATACGGCCGGGCAATTTTCATGGCAGTACAACGCCTAGCTTTTTTGCTACAAACCACGTAGAGATACACACACACACACACACACTTATTATGTAAGATAATATCTCAAGTGAGAGAATCTACTACCGGACCTTTTATGCATAAATAATATATATATTAAATCTTAATACATTTGCAAACAATTCATATAAAATTTTTGAGTTTCAAAACGCATTTCAAATTTTGACACATATTGCGCTATTACTGGTAATGAATACAAATACATTGTGGAATCTATATTTGCCTGTCCATAAATTTGAGGAAGACTTCACTTGAAAACACATACAGTACACTAAATTTATATTCGGCCGGCAATTTTAAAATTAAAAATCTCATTACATCGTGCAACCCACCACCAATCACAATTCATATTTAAAGTGAATTCTATAAAGTATTACATTATATGATGTATCAGATTTAAAACTAATATAACGCTGAAATTTAGCATAATAATTAAAATTGGCTTTTGTCTTTACCTTTTAATGCAGATATGTGCTCTATACAGGGTATCCCATAAAGATTGAAACGCGCTTTAATATTTTACCTGTTGTAGATAAGTGGGCAATGTAAATTGGAAAAATGTTGAAAGTAAGGTAGGAAATAAGGTTACGTTAATGAAATAGTCCTGACATTAATTTTCAAAAGTTACAGTTCTTAAATTTTTATACAACCCCATTAGACAAATTTGGTCAATCAGAATTTTTTTATTTTTAATGCAAAAAGATCATTAAAAAAAACCATATCATTAAAGAAAACCGCATAGTCATTTATCTGCTATAAAGATAACTTATTTTTCCATCCATAACGTTTGGCGAGATTTTGGCGACGAATTTTACGGAATGTCGCCAACTTGGCGATTTTTTTTAAATGTTGCCAAATTAACGAAGATCTCTCTAAATGGATAAACATGGCACTAAATCAATGAAACTGACGACTAATTGACGAAAATTCAATATCTTGGAAAAAATACAAGTATCTCCTATTATAAGAATAACCAATTTTTTTTTTGCTCTAAAAGTAGTAAATTCATTGAATTATATAAAGAAAGGCATGTGCTGCCCACATCAGATTTCTTTTACTTTATCATACTATGTAATATAGAGAAAGTATTGTTTTCATGAAAGATTTCGTATTCGAGAGTTTGATGCTAATATATATTTTTAAGACCTACCGAACACGTTGTGAATATTTTTGGAATTTTGTCTGTCTGTCAGTCTGTGGCTGATTTCTTGTGTACACCTTATGGCCGGAAATATTAATGAACTTTTACGATACTTTATATTCGGCTTTGTTATCAAAAAATCTAGAACTAGAAACTTCTTTTAAATTAGAGCGAAAACTTTGAAGGTTTTTCGAAATTCAAAATTTATTCAAAATTTAAAATTTTTTTAATATGGCAGGGTAGGACAAAATTTGACACGATCATGCATAAAAGGGGTTATTTATGGATCGATGATCAGGAGACCAAAGAGTTTCAATCCTTGTTGCGAAATATAGTCGCGATTTAATTTTTGTATCCGTGATGTCATTGGCCCTTCGAACGGGGGGGGGGGGGACTTACCCCCGAGGAGGTACATTTGTGAGTATGGTATCAGGTGTTTTAATTTATGGTATCGAAATGGCATTTTTACAATGGTATTTTTAAGTATGGTATCGAAATATGTTTTCAAACCCTTTAGTAGAGTGAAGGGTTAAATGCTGTAACTGTAATCATTTGGACCAATTATACTGATTTTTCAAATTTTTACTTGTAAAATATAAGGAGGAAAACGCAAACACCCGTAAGCTATTTAAAAATAGATTTTGGTATAAGAAGGTCGAGTTGAGTATTTCAGGCAAAAAAGTCCTCTTTTTGTTCGGACACGAAAAATTTCTTTTTTTCGATTTCAAAATCTATCTGGGTCAAAAAGGTTAGTTCAAAGGATCACAAAAAGACGTATTTTCTGACGTATCCTGTAACGCCATAGAGGCAGAAGAGGGCTTCTAAAATTTTTAGTGAATGTATCTTAAATATAATTATGCATTTAAACAAATATGTTTCGATTTGTTACTACAGTAACGCTGACAGAAGTAGAATAAAAATAAGTTATTTAAACTTAAATTTTTATTTATTTCCGCTACAGCTACATTTTGGAATTAACAGTTAGGCATTTTACTTGTAATAAAATATACTTTTTCGTGACATAAGATGTACTGTAATTGTTCACAAAATAAAATACAAGAAAATATATGAAAAACACGGAAGGGAAAAAAAATATGCATAAATTCCCACTTAAATATTAAAGAAAATTAAGCAGAAAATTCCGATTTCGTATTAAAAGTGTTCATAAGTTTTCTTGACTGAATTTTCCCTAGGATAAAACCATGTCGTTTGTCATCTCCACAGACTTTTCTTGCTGCCTCTGCTACAATTTGAACGTATCTCTCTGTTGAGTGAGTATGACGTGGGAATTTCGGAATATTGATTTCCAGCCTACCGTCCTTTCCTGATAATGTAAGATAATAATTAAGCATCTGGAATACTCTTAGTAAGAGGTGGTTCATATCATTCGGATGTTCGCCAATCGATAAGTTCAGTGAAATTATTTGCACTGAAATTATTTTCCGGAACACTAAAATTCCTCACTCCTTTTAAAACATTCGTAGATTTTCTTGCTGCCGTAATTCTTCTGACAGCTAGTTGCTTTCCATATGCTCTGTCATCTACAAGCATTGATAGAAGAATATTATATTCAGTGGTTTATATACTCTGGTGAGAAAAGTCCTCTATCATGGCCACACAAAACTATGTGGGCGCTTGCAAAATCAAAAACCTAAAAAAGAGGCCCCTAAGGATTATAAAGTTTCTGGAATTTAGATAAATAAAGTCATATGTCACAAAGTTATGGACCAATAACTGTTTCTTATAGTCTAATTACAAATATAAAGGGCATTTAATAACTGTGCGTTTTTAGATAAAAATGGTCTTTTGTTTAGCTGAAATAGTTACTTTTGACCTCTATGCGGCGCATGGAGATGTGACTTTAGGAACTTGAAATTTTACGCATGTTTGTTTCATTCTATGGGCTAATTTCTTTGACCTTGGCCGATTTCAAAATCGAAAAAAAAAATTTTTTCGTGTCCGAACGAATAGAGGATTTTTTAGCATGATATAGTGCATTTTGACCTCCATGCGGTGAATGAAATTTTGACCTCAGGAACATAAGTTTTTTTAAACTTTCGTTTTGTCCCACGGGACAACTTTTTTTACCCTGACCGATTTCGAATTTTAAAAAAATGTCACTATATTTTTCACTCCACCCTACTGTACACTGTTGCATATGTTGTGAGATGGCTGAAAATTTTACTCCGGTTTCGAATTCCTCTTAGTAAATTACTATATCATGCAACATTTGGAATCATTTCGATAAAATTTATGATTTTTCTCATTGCATATTGTGTTATTTGCGCAGATCATGGCGAAATTGGCTGATAGTAAATGATTTTGGATGGCTCGCTTAATGATAAGAGAGCCGTTACTCCCACAAACATTCTGCCTCTTTCGATATTGAGTTTGAGACCTGTGTTAGAGGTGAGCATATTTATTCACGGGCCACTTACATTTTCGTAAATTTTGTGAACTGAAATTTAAAATTTTCCCCGTAATGACTTAATGATGACCTCTTTAATGATCCCATAGATTTAGCCTCTTTTTAGCTCTCTCCCATGATTTAGCCTCTTTAATGATCCCATAGATATATCCCATAGATATACCAACAAATGATGAGACATTGTCATTGCATTCGTGTTAAAATATCATAATTGACAAATTTGAAAGTCCATTCAGCTTAGGTCCATGCGTGACATATCGGTTTCTCTTTATATATATTTAGGTTTAACGTTATGCAAACTTTTTATATAAAATAATTTTAATTTTGATTTCCTTCAAAAGTCGAAATAGACAACAATAAATGGTGACACTGCAAATTACACGAAATACATGTGTTTCTTCAATGTAAGGAATGTCCTAGACCTAGAAAAATTGTATTCAGACACTAAATTTATTACATGGGAATGCGTGTGGTTACTGACACAACAGAGTTTTGCTATCTCATTGAAAATAAAATTAATAATATAGTTTCTTTTAATTACTTTTAAATTACTAATTACATTTAAAAGGCAAAACGATGACTGCGAAAGACATTTTATGCAATTTTTATGGTCCATAACTATGTTTGAAGGTAATAATAAAATTCCTATCAAATAAAATTCCTATGATTGTCACCCTACCTGCTGAGGAAAATTCATTTGTGGCTCCAAAGGAATTAAATTTGTGGCTTCAGTAAGACGCATTTAATTTTAACATATTACTGGTTAAATATATCATTTACGCTGATCCCAAAATTCACGGGTCTTTTCATAAGGCATTTCTGTAAATAATGTGCCATATCAACGAAATAGAAAAATTATAACTAAGGATTATGCGTAATTATTTTACTACCTTAAATTGAGACGTTCCGATATGGTCATTGATATGCGGTTAACCGCATGCCAATGACCATAGATATTATTTCATAGCAAAAGCGAAATTCGCGGACGTTAAAATGCAAGAAGGTCTAATTTTATACCTGAAAACATTTTGGTAATTTAATCTTAAATGTATGTGTTGCATTACTTTTATATTAGTCTTATACGATTCTACTTCTTACAGCAATCAGAAGATAAAACCATTGCTGTTAGAGCATGATATCTACAAATATCGGTTTGGAATGCAGTGATCATCAAGTTGGACATCTTGAAAAGCAGTGGCTTATAGAGGAAAATAATGAAAACATAACATGGACTAATTCAATACATATTCGCTTACTCTGTTATTTCCTTTCAAGAAAATAAAGATGGTTTTTAACTATGATACAGTGATAATAAAAAGCACTACAGATTCTAAAGTATGCAAAACCGACAATATGGCACCAAGCCCCAGATATGAAGACGCCAATTTTTATGATGTGGCGACCAGTCATTTATGGACAAGAAATTTAATTATGACCTCATGACACGTGGGTTTCATAGACGCAAGCAAGGAAGATAGGATATTCTCCAATAAAGCTCGGCATAAGCTCCACCCTCTAGGCCACATTGATAATTTAATTTTACTTTAATAAAATTGTAGGGGAATAAAAAGGTGAATGGAAAAATAGCAGTTATTTATTAAATTAAACCACTATATTATTCACTTGGAATTCAACAAATATCGTTAGGTGATACCTCTCTGTCATTATTTCTGCCACGGTTATATGGATAGTCCTAGGTGAATAATATAATGGCATAATTTTATAAATAAATGCTAGGGTCCCTTGTTTTTCCTTTCATCTATATTGTTTCAAAATAATTGTGTGTCTCTCGAATTAATCCTTAGAATTAATTATATGATATCTCACCAGTATATGTTTGCTTTATGGAGAGTACGCAGATGATATACAAATATTTCATCATTCTTAAAGCCACATTTCAATTTTGAAGCGAAAACTGTCTACGCGACAGATTAGCAGACAATAAAAATTGATGTTTGCAGAATATTAGTTTTTTCAAACTCATATTTGTCTTCCTTTCATTATTTTTAGTCATTAAGATGAGACAAATTAAATTTAATATACAAAATCATTTATAAAAATTGGCAATGGCTCCAGACCGGAACTGAAATGGTTTTGCATGATTAACATTTTGTAAAATAAAACTTAACTCTTGAAAGATCTATAAAAGAAGAACTCTACCAAAATCTGATTATATACACTTATAGGGCCTTCAAAGTACTATAAATTCTTGTTTATTGTTCATAGCTATTACTTCTAGTTGAGATATAAGCACTGCAAATTTGAAAAACTGAAAATTTTCATACTTCTTTATGTTAGCAAAACGATAACTCGGAAACTATAAGATATTTCTTAAAAAACAAATATTGATTTAGAAACTTTGTTTCCTCATACATATATGTGTCGTCTGCTATTTATATATAACTTTTATAGTTTCCTCGAGTGAAAGGAAGGAAATAAAAGAAAAACCTTTTTGGACAGATACATTTTTAAGTCGTTTCAGCTCCATCCCAAATCTAATTATATACACTTGTACGGCTTCTAAAGAGTTATAAATTCTTGTTTATTATTCAAAGTAAGTTCTTTTAGTTTTTGAGATAAGCAAAACAAATTTTAAAAATATAAAATTTCCAGTCTTCAATTTGACAATACGAAAACTAGAAAAGACTCGCAAACAATAAAAGTTTTTTTGATTAATAAATATAGATTTTAATGCTAAATTTTGTAGTACGCATTTTTGGTGTTAACTATTGATATCAATATTTTATAATTATGAAGATATTTCGAGTGAAAATTAAAAAAATGGCCGAAAAACTCTCTCCAAGAGCTACTTTTTAAGGGTTTTTTTTTTTTTTTTAAAAGTTCAAAATATTAAATATTGAATTTAGTTTTATATATATATATAATCTAGACCGTATTTCTGACAAAACAAAAATATTATTATTATTATATAAATATTTTTATTTAATATGTTCCGGGATATAAATGCCCGAAGGTTTTTTTTTCGAATCCGGTGCAAACGTCACAATAAATATCTGATTAAATATCTAATTTGCATACATTGCATGTACACCAAGAATAACCCACCACATTTACCTCTAAAATGAGAGTTACCTTACCTAATCTGAAAAGTAAATCATTGGTCATTGACTACATTATTTAGATTTTAAATTACTATATCTTTTTAGGTAGCACCCAGTTATCAAAATATGTGCCGAGTCAACTTCGACATTAAGAGTTTTTTAATTACGTTTTAGGAGTTCAACGATAGAGAGTCGTCTGGCCAGATCGAAGATTTAGGGTTCGATTCCCGGTTGGCACAGCAAGGTTCCTTATACATACATTTATAAATATTACATTTTATAAAACTAATTGAATCTTTTGTGAGAATCTTTTGTGTTAGGAGGAAATGTGAGACGATGCAATATTCATCGAAATATAAAAAAAATCTGCGCTCGCTCTGATTGTCACCATAGAGAGCTGGTACGCACCGTCTGTGAATTTCAACTGCACTAAAGATCACTGGATTTGATTTCGGGCATTTGACACAGGGATTGACTTTGTTCGAATTCGCATTACATGGAGTTGATTTCTCTATCACTACTTTTTGTTTTTTGTCACAGTGAGCATTATTTTCGCTAATTATCCTTATAGAGCGACGACCGTCTTCTATCTGATGTCGTCCACATTCCTGGAAGATTATTTTCCATCTCTTGTCTTGTTTTCGTTTGGTAATCTTAACATACTCTTACCTTGTCTCGGTAAATACGCCTTTCTTTTGTTTGATTGACCTTGCATTTTATGATAATTTAGATCCGTTTCTGATTGGACCCCCACCTTTTTGGCATCCAGCAAAGGTACCGAAAATGCATCCTCGCTGGATTGACCTTGCTTGATTGATCGTGTTTCTTATGATAGATTAAAGCCGATCCTGATTGGACCCCCCCCACCTTTTTGATTTAACATCTTTAGGTCATGCCCGGACGCATGAGTTACGCCCATGTAGACACCGTGAATTTCCAACCAGATGATTTAACCGCCAATTTGTTAATTTATAAGTTATAAACCTTGTTCAACTGAAATGTCAAACCTGGGACCAACTCTTCAGAATCCTTTTTTCAGCTTGTTTCCAGCATAGCGTATTAGTTGAAACACAGACACACACACTCACACACACATATATATATACATAAATATATATATAAATATATATATATATATATATATATATATATATATATTCGTTTCTATGGATGACAATATGAGAACCTATTTCGAAGTATCCAATTAACATATTTTACTCAAATATAACTTTACAATTATAAATATTGTTGGCATCCGCTTAGCAATAATATAGTCCATATATTAAACGATTTTAATCAATAGAAACAAATACATTTTTTTTCTTTAAAATCGATGCTTTGAGTTCGAAGTAATATATTACTAAACCGTTTTTTACTAAAACTTTACAACATAGTTGTAAAGCATTTATTACTTTGGTCATCATATCTGTCTGTCTGTCCGTTCCCTCGATAACGGCAGTAAAACAGACTTTATCAAAATGAAATGTTAATATCTTGTTGAGACGGTCGGTGAGACATATGGGAATGTAAATAAATATTATCACCCAAATAGTTTTGGACTGAACCCGGGTTGAAAAATTGAAATACATTGAAATCTTTGGGATCTAATTTTTCAAACATTTTTTAAACGAATTTAAAGTTCACAAATTATTTCAAAAATTTTAGAAAATATTCAAATTTTCTCGTAAAATATAAAAAAAAATCAGCAAAATATGTTTGGTGGATTTTTTTTAAAAAATTGAAATAATAATTGCATCGATATTATATGAAGAGATCAGGTGATCCACTTCAAAATAAAATGGAATCCATCTTGTTGTTGTTGAGACCCAGACCGTCCGACCTACCAGAAAGGTGTAAGGTAACTGTTTGGACGGCCGGGAAGTGCCACCCAATTTAGACCGGAACCCAGTGGGGGAGGCATCCACAGGGACCGTACCCTCCTTTCCCTACCTCCAACCTCTCGGAAGGACTTACGGACCCACATGTTTAACGTGATCGTACTCCGCGTGAACACGGCGGCAGTTTTGGCAGTGGCTTGAATCGAACCCGGGCCTACCGAGTGCAACTCCAGCGCGCTAACCAATGGGCTACCGCGCCCGGCATCCATCTTGTGTAAAAATCATGATTTTTAAAGTTCTATTTAATTTATAGTTTGTGTTACATTCCACTTAAAACCGCTTTATTTTTGTGCATCTGTATACTGCTCCAACGCAATTACAATATTTTTCAGTTTAAATTATAATCAAAATTTGATTCTTTCTACAACGAAGCCTACTTTTCACGTATGGAGAATGCAAACACATCAAGCTTTAAGATGAGTTCTATAAGAATTTCCGAAATTCTTTAATGCAAAATTATTTAGCTCTGGAGTCTGCATTACAGCTGATATAAATGAAACATTCATTCATTTTACATAGAGATGCAGACGATTCTATAGTATTACTGTTTCGATGAAGTTTTAAGCATAGAGTTAGAAAGTACATTTACCTCCATTGTTTTAAATTTCTAAATAAAGTGAATTATTATATAATTCTGATAATTTTGAAAATATCGCCTCTGTATGAAAGGAATGGAAAATTTTATGAATGAAATATTCACTGCTTTTATATAGAGAGCCAGGCGATTTATATGTCCTTGATATTATTTGAATAAAGTTCATTTGTTGTCGGTGAAGATTTCAAGTATAATAAATTATTGTAGTAATGTGATAATTTTAAAAATATCACAGCTGAATGTATCGCATTTTAGAGATGTTTAAGTAAAATTGCATTTCAGTTAGAAAGTCTTTCATTATCAGTGCTTTATGCATTATTGATCTTTCTTGTTTTCTCAATATATACATTGTACTCATACAATGTATAGGGAAATTATTGTGACGGGGTCGAAAATTCGAGTTTGAGTTTCGACGGAAGAGCACGTTTTAAGCATTCCTGAACTCGAATCGAACGTCTATGTGGTGATGTCTACGTGTATAAATATGTGTGTATGTGTCCATGTGTGTGTGAGTGTTAGCATAAGTGTGTGTTAGTGTGTGTCTGTGAATCTATTGAAGTGATATCTCATGAAAATAGAGCAATTCGAACGAAACTTCGTACAATTACAGTCAGCGAATTCTGGAACTTTATTATATTGATTTTAAACGCAATTGGATATACACCCCCCTCCCTTAGTTTTCAATTGAAATTTAAAAACTTAATTTAATATAAATATTGAGCTTTGGTGTAATGTATTAAATAGAAGCGTTTTTCGGCACGTCGGAGTTCTGTTAAAACCTTCCTTGCAACATGTGCGTGTATTCGGATTCAAACGCTTTTCCAACATTATGATACATTTTATATTGAATAAAACCACAGCATTAGAAACAAGATCAGATTCTATGATCTGGTAGTGGATAAATACGTCTTCAGAACTTATATGTTATGGTTTACAATAAATGTATTATTATATGTTATGGTTTACAATAAATGTATTGTTATATGTTATGGTTTACAATAAATGTATTGTTATATGTTATGGTTTACAATAAATGTATTGTTATATGTTATGGTTTACAATATATATGTTATAGTTTACAACATATAGGTCAGGTCGTCGGAAATTTCAATGATCGGGTTAGAATCTCGATGATCAGACTGATTCTGAAACTAAAAATACCACATATCTTTATGATAATTGCAAATCATCTTACACATTTTGTATTATTAATCAAGCGAGAACATAAAATTAGAAGAGAAAAACAGTTTGGAAATTTAGTTTTTGAATACATAAAATGTTTAATTTTAGCTTTATTGTTTTAGCCCAGAGCATAGTGAAAATATTTTCCGTATTTGAGAAGCATTCCGACACCTAAACTTGCTGAAAACTGAAAAAGAGTACAGTTGTCGGTTTCATACGTTATATAAGAAACAAAATTACGAACAGCTGAACATTTTTCATTTGAACCATCACATATAAATTCATTGAAGCACCTAATAAAAATACTTTCAAAATTGTACTCGCAGAGAGCAAAGCTGTAAAAAATTGCTTAATTTATTGCAACCAAACAGACAAGAAATTAAAAATAAATACATGCAACTTTGTTTTTTTCTGTAAGACAAAACATTATGGACCTTGTAGATGTGTTAGCCTTTTCTTGAAATCTTCATGAAAGTCCAGACTGAGATTTGCAGTTTCCATTTTCAATCAGCATCATTTCAAGCTTCTGAGTGATACAGTGAAACATAGTTATTATAATGAAACCAATAACATCGTTAGAAATTTAGTGAGAACTTTGGCTTAAAAACCACTTTCATTACATTCCCCACATACATAGTATAATAAATAGTAAAGTTATTGTGACAAGCTCAAAATTTCGAATTCGAGTTTTCAAGTAAACAGCACGTTTTAAGCATCATTGAATTCGAATCGATCGTTTCTAAAGTCATGTCAGTGCATGTATAAGTGTGTGTATATATTAGTATGAGTGTATGTACATTAGTGTGTATATATATTAGTGTATATATATATATTAGTGTATATATATATATATATATATATATTAGTATGTAAATATATACAGGGTGTACAGAAAGTTCCGGCTCGGCGCAATATCTCGAGAAATCTTTGGATCAAAAAATAAAAGAACACGTATTCAAAATTTTTAGAAAAGCTATCCAATAAAAAAAAAGCTATCCATAATATCTCGAGAAATATCTCGAGAAATCTTTGGATCAAAAAATAAAGGAACACGTATTCAAAATTTTTAGAAAAGCTATCCAATAAAAAAAAAGCTATCCATAATTGACCCCCTACCCCCTCCTGGAGGAAGGGGGTGTAGGGCAACTTTGAAATTTCAATGAGAACTCCCATTTTTTATTGCAGATGTGGATTCTCCAGACAAGTTACATACATAATCGTAGGTCAAACCTACGATTTTTGATTTTTGCTCCCACAAACGGCGCTATAATCCAGAAAAAGCACCCTGATCATGAGACGCAATGGGAGTTACAGAAAAAAGCACCCTGATCATGAGAGGCAAGGGGACTCATGTTAATCAAGCACCCCGAAGGGAACAGAAAACTACTACGTCCATATCGTTGTTCCTGGGTAGTGCTAAAAGTAATTTTGAACCGTTTTCTAAACTAAAGTCAACAGTTGTCGCTGAAGTGAACGGTTAGCGGGGGGAGGGGGTCAATTTTAGTATTATTGGATAGTTTTTTTGAAAATATTGAACACGTAAATTTTTATTTTTCTATCCGAAGTGTATTTCCCGAGACATTCCCATTGTTTAAACGTTACATAGCTGGTGTTTACTTGGTAACCGGGAGACGTCCAATAATTCGTTCTAGTACTTAATAAAAAAAGATGTCTGTTTGTCTGTTCGTATGTTCATCTATTTGACTGTTGGTCACATTGCAGAAAATCTAAGCAACCCACAACTAAAACATTGCGTATAGTCAGGTCAGACCTCAAGATACTTTATAGTAATTTTTAAATTAAGATACTTTGTAGCAATTTTTAAATTATAATTATGTTTCAGTTATTTTTTGTTAAAGCGAGATATTCAACAATTTCTACAAAGATTAGTTCCTCGGTGATCGAAAATATCATCACAGAGTTTCCATCTTAACAACAATAAATAGCCATTAATAAGTAACAGTTTACTAGATGTTAACAACAACAATAAATAACAGTTAACAATCTAACAACACACTGTTCCTACAATGGGTAAAAAAATCTAAGTAACATGGTAGTATTGTATGAAGCAACTTTAAAAGTAAAAATGGTATTGAGTATGTTGAGATTTTGAAAAGTGTGCTGAGATGTATTGAATATAATTTTAGACACACACACACACACATATATATAAATATATATATATATATATAAATATATATATATATATATATATATATATATATTACACATGGTCAAGCATTTGATTTTCATCATTCATCTATACACCGGCCAGAAACGCGGACCATTTAGCCGTCACATGACGTTGCCCCGGCGCACTAGTAGGAGCGGAACACACTGCGCACAGCGACACACCATCCATGCCCCGACCATCCAATCAGCTGCTCTAAGTCTTCGGACGAGTCGGGTGGTCTGGGCTTTCGACACCATCCATGCCCTCAGGTGGCACTCGAACCCACAACCCGGCAGGGGAACGATCGCTAGGAAACGCTTGCCTTTGACCGTTCGACCACCGCGCCGGCTAATTTTAGATATTGAAAATTGTATTTGATGTGCATTGAGTATTTTTAGAAATTAAAAATTATAGTTGACGTGTAGTAAGAAGTTTGGATAGTAAAAATTACAATTGATGTATTTAAAAATAGTATTGGTAAACTGTAATAAATGATGTAATTTGGGTTTCTGCAGTAAAAATGAATAATAAATGTTGTTTGTGGGTTAGTTTTGGTATAAGCTTTGACTTGATCACAAGGGTGGTAGAACATCGAGAATAATCAAAGAATAAATAGGTCGTAAAAGAATGTGTGGAATGGGAAGTTATCACCAAAATATCTTGATCAAAAAGATCGGATTAAGTTAATGTGTTTGATTGAAGTCGAATGAAGCAGAAGAAGGCTTTCAAGCCGCCCAGGCGGTGAAGTGGATAGCGTCTCCGACTGCTGTCTAGTGGGCTTGGGTTCGAATCCCGAGTAAGGCATGGTTGTTTTCTTGAGGATGAAGACAGTCTTCCGCCCTCTGGGTCCTCGCTAAATGAGAAGCTGCACCCCCTTGACCTTCGTCAGTGATGTTGTTTGTGTTAATAAACTTTGTGATCTTGTCTTGTGTCATTCTTTGTCCGTCTTCTGGTATCACTGATCCTGTTTGTGGTTCCACCGAAACAGGAGGTTATAAACAACAACAACAGAAGGCTTTCAAAGTGTAATAATATAAGGATATAGGTATGTATTTGAATTTGAAGTAGGTGATGACGAAGGAAGTAAAGGAAAAGAAAAGTGTAGGGTAGTAAAATGATTTATAATAAAAAATGTTTAGATATTTAAAAAAAGTGGATACATTTTATTTTCTGGCCGTAGATTACGTGCAAAATGAATAGAATTATCGTATAGATGACATTTCCAAAATGTAATTTGATGTGTATATTGTTAATTAATGCGATCACTTTCAGGTGGTCCAATTTATTGATCCATTATAAAATAATGGTAGATAAAAGGTTTTATTTGTAGTCCTATATTGAAACATGTTTTTTCACTTGACTTAATCAAAATTTGAAAGTGGTTGCACAGGGTCTTAAAGCAATGACGTAAGGATTAAATGCTCAGTGTGGCGATGGTGGAAAGTTATATCCATTGTGGATTTTCTGCTCTGCGCTATAAACGGAGCTCGTGATATTAGGGTCCCATAGTCAAATCTCATACCAATAGCAATTAAGCGGAACGGAGTCGGAGATGTAGGTATTTAGCTATTTACTGTTGAGAAATGGGCAAGTTAAAGTAATTTTACATGGTCAATCCCGTTCAGAGGTATCTCGCGTTCAAAATTATTTGTTAGTGGTCTATATAATCTTCAGTTATTATTTCCCTCATTTACTTAATAATTTATATTTTACCTTTTATTACCAACTTCTAACTAATCCGGTTATGTAGACCAGAAGCAGAGCCAAGTAACACCAGGCCGTCCTACAGATTGGCAAGATAAGTTTCAGATCGGGAAAGTAAGAGTGTTTGTCTGGAAGTCTAGTAGGGTCATTAGTCTAGTGTAGTCTGATGGAAGTTTAAGTTGAGTAGCTGGGGCGCGGTAGCCCTGTGGTTAGCGCGCGGAGGTTGCACTCGGTAGTCTCGGGTTCGATTCCCGCCGCTGCCCAAACTGCCGCAGTGTTCACGCGGAGTACGATCGCGTTAAACATGTGGGTCCGTAAGTCCTTCCGAGAGGTTGGTGGTAGGGGAAGGAGGGTATGGTCCCTGTGGATGCCTCCCCCACTGGGTTCCGGTCTAAATTGGGTGACACTTCCCGGCCGTCCAAACAGATACCTCACACCTTTCTGGTAGGTCGGACGGTCTGAGTCGAAGAAGAAGTTGAGTAGCTGTGCGAGTGCGGAAGACCTAGGCCACCCGACTCACCCTAGGGTATGAGCAGCAGGATGAGTGGCCAGCTGTGTGAGAGCAAAGTAGTTGAAAGCTGCACATCTGTGGTGCAGTTACGAGGGCCATTACTCAAGTTTTTAAAATGTGGTAATACCAAAAATAACAGCTTTCGGTGCCAACAAATTTTTTTAAATTTTGACTTTGAACATTGGCTGTTAAAAAGCGAGAACTGCTATACAATTATTTTTATGGCGTCGTTTTGAAATTAATGAGGCAGTGGCAAAACATAGATTTAAGTCGAAAGGATTTTCGAACTGTGATTTACTACGGCTTTTACAAGGATTAACATAAGATACCTTACACCTTCGGATAGATCAGACGTTCTACGTCGAAAAAGAATAAGAATAAGAAAGATTGACATAGCAACAGTGTGTTGATCGAATGAATTCGACTTTTTGTAATGAAGCACCATCTAAAGCAACAATTTACAGCTGGTTTAAAGAATTCCATCTTAGACATAGCAGTCTCAACGAATTACGAAAAGATTGTCCAAGAGCTACTGTAGCGGTAGAAAACATGAACGCTGTTCAACAACTGAAAACTTTAGATCAATCATTCATATGTGATGAAATTGAAGCATCTTTACACATTTCAAGGACCTGAATATATTGAATTTTACTTGATCATTTATACACTCTTTTGCAAAAAAAGGAAGCACTCCTAAAAAGTAATCCGATCATCTTGAAATTTTGCATGCAAATTCCTTTATACCAAGTATGCAAATGAGTAAATTTGCAAGACCAATGAGTGTTAAATTCGGTCATAGCCCGCGTTTGTACTGCGCAACTAGCGTCCTTTAACACAGGTTGAAAATGTGGATGGTTTATCTTTGCTCGTTGTCGGCGTTGCAGTTCCGTGGAGACACAACCAATAATGCCGTTACGATGCTGCCGAAGGCCTTATAAGCAATTAGACGAGTTCGAACATGGTCGTAGAGTCAGGATGCGTGAAGCTGGCTGGTTATACCGACCTATAAACGGCTACCTGCACAGAACGGACACTGCTGTGCAAAGGTGCTGGCAGCAATGCTTGCTGCAAGGATCTCGACGACGTAAGGAAGGCTCTGGAAGACCAAGGTGCTCGAATTCGAGGCAAGATCGGATGATAGTGCGAGAGGCCCTAACTGACCCAACGGCATCATTGTCAACCATCCAACGTGCTACAGCCTCTTCCATACCACCCGTAGTACGTTCCATTATCTCACGGCGCTTGTCTGAGATGGGGTTATCCTCACGGCGGCCTTTAAGACGTCTACCCATAACCCCACAACATCAACAGAGTCGTTTGGCTTGTTGTCGTTGTTGAGCATCGTGACTGCCAGCAGACTGGTGTCGCATAGTGTTCAGCGATGAATCACGCTTCAGTCTTTCAGCAGATGACCATCGGGTACGTGTGTGAAGGCGCCAGGACCAGCAGTCCCAATCAGCCATTGTTTACACAGGCACACAGCCATTACCCCCAGTGTGATGATGTGGGGTTCTATCTCTTACTACAACAGGTCGCGCCTTGTCTGCCTACGTACAACTTTAACAGCTCAATGATATACTGATGAAATTCTGCGACCATTTGCGTTACCCTTCATGGCACTTTATTCTGGGACCATTATACAACAAAATAATGCCACTCCACATACGACTTGCATATCCGTGGATTGTCTCCATGCTGTTGATACTGTTCCTTGGCCAGAAAGATCACCAGACCTTTCGCCAATCGAGAATGTATGGGACATGCTAGGCCGCCAGATTCGGGCCCCCCGAAATGTAGCCGTTCTGGAGCAACAATTGAGTAATGCCTGGCAGAATGTATCGCAGGATGACATTAAGAGACTTTATCACTCCTTTCCTAAATGTATACAAGCATGCATTGCCACCAAGGGGGTTTCACCAGTTACTGCTTTGAAAATTCAATGTGCAATTGCTAACCATTGATGGGTCCAGTGACCTTGATTTTGCATTCATTTCATTACCTGTGTATGAGCTGTACGCTTATTTAATTTCAATAAAAACAGTCACTTTCTCCATGGTGCTTCGTTATTATTATTTTATTTTGCAAAAGAGTGTAAATCAAAAAGGTATTTACACGTTGGATTTTAAACAATTTAACTCAAGTAGAAAAAGATGCTAGTATCAAATGGTGCAAGAAAAATCTCAAAAGATTCAACTCTGGTGCCATAAAACATGTCTTTGGTATTGTAACAGGTGACGAAACGTTCATTTATTCCTATGAACCCTAAACAAAGCAACAATCTACTGTGTTGGGTGTTTCAAAATGAACCAAATCCTACTCGTGCACGAAATGTTTAAAAGAAAATCAGCCAATCACGATTGACTGTCCGGATATATGATAATTAGTCAGTAAAAATTAGGCAGTTTAAATGCTAATTAGGCACTTTAAATGCTGATACGAAATGTTTAAAACTTCTGTAGGATTATTTTTTATGATATTCGTGTTTCTATGGCTGCAAGAAAACGAATGACAGATAATGAGCGCTGTCGTGCTGTCGGAAGCATTGAAGCAGGACAGTCAATCAAAGATGTCGCTATTTCTTTGCTGTTGATCATTCGGTAATTTCTCGATTATGGAAACATTTCCAAACATGTCAAACCGTTATCCGGAGACCTGTGCCAGGTCGTTCAAGGATTAGCATCCTCTCTGATAATCGGTGTATTGCTTTAGTAGTGAAGGGGAATCGACGAGCGACATCCACAACTGCTACATTCAAGGTTGCAGATGCAGTTGGTAGGACAATATATGCCAGTACTGCAAGCCGAGGACTCCACGTGAACATTTCGGGGTGCCCGAATCTGGCGGCCTAGCATGTCCCATACATTCTCGATTGGCGAAAGGTCTGGTGATCTTTCTGGCCAAGGAACAGTATCAACAGCATGGAGACAATCCACGGATATGCAAGTCGTACGACCAAGTACCACGTTTTTGTGTTCCACTAACGATCCAAGCTAGAGGGGCAAGATTAAAGTATTGTCATCAACATGTCAATTGGATTGTCTCAGATTGGTGCAACGTCCTGATCACGGGCGAGTCCAGATTTGTCCTGGAATCAGATGATAAGCGTGTAAGGATCAGGAGAGAACGAGGCAAACGCAATCAAACCAAGAACGTTATCGAACATCACGCATTCAGAGGTATCAGCGGCATGGTGTGGGCCGGAATTTTAATGGGATATCGCACAGAGCTGCATATCTTTAAAGTCGGTATTGTTAAGGCTGTGCGGTATCGGGATAAAGTCCTAGAACCCATTGCGAGACTCTACGCTGCAGCATTTGATCCTGATTTCCTCCTTATGGATTATAATACCTGTTCCCATCGAGCTAACATCTTTAATGAATACCTGGAAAGTTAGGGCATTTCTCGTATGGAGTGGCCGACGAATTCCCCCGACCTGAATTTCATTGAAAACCTTTGGGATGCCCTCGGGCGTGCTGCCTCTGCACGTTTACCTCCTCCAGTCAGTCTCAGAGTGTTGGAAGGTCTCAGAGAGTTGGATGAATGCCCATTGCTCGCATCTGCGATGATTGATCACGTCATTGAAAGCATGGAAAATCGTTATAAAGTTATGTGAAGCTCTGGGGTGGTCACATACCATATTAATAAAAGTTTTGTTTGGTTTGTTTGCCTTTAAACATAATTTTGTTAATGACACAAATGTGACGTCATCATATAACTTACGAAAAGTAAATATTTTTTTTCATCCTTTTACATAACTCTTGTTCTCTTTAAGTATAAACACACTTGCTATCTTCATGTATAATTTTGAGTAATCAAATCTTTACTTTTCCATTTTTGTTGGTTTTACTGTCCGTGTTTAACTTTTGGAAGACAGTGCATTACAAAGTGCACAATAAGTGTGTTTAGGTTAAATTCCCGAATCACTGTGTCATTGCCCCTGGCCATAATGCCTTTGTATCACTTATTCTAAGATTAAAGTTAAGTCACTTTTGAATAGAATAAAAATGAAGCGAACAAACAAGTACATGCCAATGACCACTGAATAGGTCTCAGGCCTTTATAATGACACCCAAAAAGGTAGATAAAAGCAACAAATCCATATATGGTAAAGGTCAGTATTTTACTCCTGTAAATTGGCAAAGAGGGTTGATGCTGCGCATATTATAACATTATATTCCTCCTAATAATTTATCTTTTTACAAAACATTACAGCAATTTATTTCTAATTTACAAAAACGTTAATATTATTTTATAACATAGAAATAACACTAATATATGTTAATTAAAATAAACAACCACACTTTCATATTTAGTCATATATGTATGAAATGTGTTTTTCATTTTGGTATAGAAGAAATATTTTCTTTTCTTCTAAAAGTTAATCTTTTAGGTGCATTTTAAATTAAAAAAGTGTTTCTTTAAGTGTTTTTAATATATTTTATTTACCTCATAGTAGACACTTGATGTTCTTAACTTTCCCTGTAATATATAATGTATAGTGTAAGTATTGGTATTATGCTGAAAATCGCAACACGAGTTTTTGAAGGATCTACACGTTTTGGGACCTCTAGAGCACGAAAAAACCAGTTTTAGCTTTACGTCTGTGTGTGTGTTTGTCTGCGCATAATTTGTATCCACCCTTGTTCAAAAACTAATGGACCAAATTTCATAAAATTTTTCAGGTAAGTACGTTACGGGTAAGGTTTACACTTGTGCGTGATCCTGGTGCTGATTAGATTTTGGTACGATTCGAAAAACAAGAACTTGTCTTATTTTTACGAAATGGCAAGCAAAATTAGTCAAAGTCTGAAATAAAATTCTAATTTTTGACGATGAAAATAATAAGCCTAATCCCATTGCTCTAGGACAGGCCGTTCTCGAGACATTTTTTTTCTTTCTTTTTCCTTTTTGCAATTTTGCTAAACCACCTTTGAAAATAATTCCAGTTACCAAATAAAAGAAAATATTGAATTAAAAGTGCAAAGTCAGTGTAATTTAAAATAATTAAGGGTTTTATTTTGTGCAATTAAACTCAATTTCATGAATTGTTACAGAAATAAATAGAACGTGAACATGAGTCTGCAGGGAAAGTCATGTGTTGCCGACATCAAATTTTTATCCTCCGAGTTAGTTTCTTATGTGGCCTTTGACCTCCCGATTTAAAATCTAAGCTCAATATCTCAGAGTCTATTGAATCCATGTTAGTCATACTAAGCTAGTACTGTGATATACAGTTCGAGTCTGAATGTGGCCTTTCAGACACCGATTTCATTGAATGGGCCAGCTTTATTAATATATTCGGGCACCATTGCAAATAACCGTACCGTCCAAGGTGGGACTCGAACCACAGATCATAGTACTACCTCTACCATTGAAACTAATAGTCTAATAGTATTGATTACCATAACGTCTGATTCCAGTCTACCCACTTTATAGACAAGAACTTGATACAGACGAAACTGTCTTTAGACATACGTAGTTTGTGGCCCACATCTTTACACCAACGCCTATAGATGGACGTATGTTGCAAAGAGTTAAAGAAATATCATATTTATGTAAACTAACTGATAATAATAAGACGAGCTTACTTTCTAGACACAGCGCATCCCACGTAAACAATGATGAAGAACACAATGAGCAGCAAAGCTGAAGATGACATCGTTATAGTCATCGTCACATCTCTACTATCTGCAAAAGTAAGAAAACTCAGTTGGATATGACAACAATGACATTTATTATAACATTCATGTTTTAATAACAAGATGAATCTTACCGTTCTCACATTTAACTCCAAAGAAGGGGTCTTTGCAGGAACATTTAAATGCATTTCCATCCACAAAGCAAGATCCATCGTTTAAGCATGGATTTATAGTGCAAGGATCTAAAAGTGGAAAATCTGGGTATAAATTTCAACTACCCTTACACATTTATTAACACTTTACAACATAGTTTGAAAGTGTTTATGACTTTGTTCATTCTGTCTATCTGCCTGTTCGTCCGTTCATACGATAACTGCCGTCTCAACAACATACTAAAATTTCATTTTAGTATGTTGTTGAGAAGGTTTGTAAGTAGTTAGAAAACACCGGTCCCAGTCCAAAGAGGGGAGGCGGTGCCGTGCGGTGCCAGAGGAGGCCCTCTTTGGGAGGATGCCTCTCCTCTTTGGAGTGGATCCTCTTTGGGAGGATGCCTCTTTGGAGTGTCTTCCCTCTTTGGAGTGGACCCTCCTTGGAGGGTCTTGAGACCCCCAGGAGGGAGGATGCCTCTCTTGAGAGGATCCTCTTTGGGAGGATGCCCCCCTCCCCTCTTTTGGAAGTTTGGTGAGGCGGTGCAGCACCGGATGCCTCTTTCGGAAGAGGGCAATTGCGAAAGTCTTTCACAGAGGCATGATGACTCATACGGAGTGAGTTTCACTCCGAGTCTTGAGAGGGAATGTCACAATCGCTGACTGACCCTTGACCTGAGTAAGTGGTTTCAAGGGATTTCGCAATCACACAATCTGGAAATGACGTGTCGCGCCTTGGAGCTCCTTAGCACACGTCCTCCCTCTCTGCTGGTCAGCGACAGAGTGAAAGATCTTATCAGCGTGACGTAGTTAAAGCGCCCTCTGGCGAATTTTGATGAAGTGCTGCCATCTATCGGCATTTTTTTTCCAAAAGAAATTAATGTTTCACTGGTCAGGAGCTGGATTCGAACTTGGGCCCAACTGATTAGAAGCCGCGCGTCTTACCATCGTGCCAAAGCACCCGTGCTTTATAAGAAGTTATCTTCGAAGTGTACCTTATCAGTGGAAGCTAGATTATTTTTCAAAGTTCATTCGAATCGCTCGGTGAATAGCGATGCACTTTATAAAGGGTGCGTTTTAAAACAGAATGCTACGGAGTGAATATAAAATTGCGTATTATAACATTATGATTTTTTTTTTAAACAAATGTATACACAAACTTTAAAAACACGAATGTAATAATTAGCTAAAATTGTATTCAGTGGATTTTTTTTTTAAATAAATCTAACTATCAATACGATTTTTATAATAATAACGAAATAATTTCGAATGTTTAAAAACAAATTGATTACGGATTTCCAATGAACACACAAATTGTGTTCAGTGAATACCATTCGACCATTCTGAGTGTTGTGTATCTAAAAACAAATGTATACACAAACTTTAAAAACACGAATGTAATAATTAGCTAAAATTGTATTCAGTGGATTTTTTTTTTTTTTTTTTTAAATAAATCTAACTATCAATACGATTTTTATAATAATAACGAAATGATTTCGAATGTTTAAAAACAAATTGATTACGGAGTTCCAATGAACACACAAATTGTGTTCCGTGGACACAAAATGGTGTTAAGTGAATAGCATTCAACCCTTTATGTGTTGTGTATCTAAAAACAAATGTATACACAAACTTTAAAAACATGAATGTAATACATAGCTGAAATTATGTTTTGTGAACAGGATTCGACCCTTTCAAGTGTTCTGTATCTAAAAACAAATGTATACACAAACTTTAAAATAGCGCATTTAGTTAAAATGAAGTGAACAAGATTTGACCATTCTAAGTGTGTGTGTGTGATTTTTTTTCTTTTTATAAAAATAATAATGAAAATTAGAACTCACGGAACGACGTCTTCACTACCCGCTGGTCAAACTTCAAATGAGTGATACACTCTCATTACGCTATTAAAAATTAGATATTATCTATAATGACGTCAGCAGTATGAGGTGTTGCCACCTATTTTTTCTAACAATATATTTTAATAGTTGGATACTTCAAGGGTCTGATTTGGTACACGTAATCTGAAATACATCATTTTAATGATATTACGCATTGAATATGATTCGGCCATTTTTAAAATGGTGGATGTAATTGAAATATCAAAGTTTAGAATTTAACAAACTAACGAATTTTCACCCCCAAAAATTTTAGCATTCAGTTTAAATAAAACCCAATGAATATGATATCACCATTTTAACATCGTAATTTTACTACCATTATAGAACTTAGAAGTGAGTGTACATTATTTTTTTCAGGACACCAACACATTTTAAAATCTATTGAATAGGAATAGACCATTTTGCACATACATGTACCTAGATTTCAACACCCGGTATTAAAACCTGCTAAACATGAAACGAGTAAGTATTGTGTGAGATTTTATCACACTAACTTTCAAACTTTTTAAATTTTTAAAAATGTCCGAAATAGTTGTATTTCATCGGTAGACATAAATTGTATGGAACACATTTTTATGAAAAAAATATCTGTTTCGACAGCTTTTAAAAATAGATTTCTACAGTTGTACACTACGGTTCTAGAATTTTCTAAATACGAATCGACTGTTTGAACTACCAATGGTGGTTTTACCGATGCAAATATTTACAGGACAAATATTTCAATGAAACCGAACTTAGTTGAAGCTTCTAAGTTTGAATATTTAGAATCATTTCATATAATTTTATATTCACATTGAAAATAGTTAACAAAATTGGAACTCACGGAGCGACAACTTACTGTCCACACTCCAAATGAGTGATACACTCTTATTACATTATTAAAAATTAGATCTTATCTATAATGATATCATTATGTTGCCGTATTGCCACCACACAATTATTCTTTCCAAATTATGCATTTTTTTTTCTTTTTTCTTTTTAATAACTTGCTACTGTCTTATGCTATCCATTTTTTTTTTCATATAAGCAGATATTCCATATACCTTCTAAATGTTAAGTTGTAATTTAAAAAAAAAAAAAAAAGCATTAGAGGTGTATTTTACGTCTGAATTCGTCCAAGTGGAAATCCGACGATTGCAAATGCATGATTGCATCCTTACATTTCAATAGACACCACTAAAATGTGTGGATCTTATTTTGAAAAAGCTGCTCTCAGAAAGAATATGTATATGAATACATATTTTCCATAAATATACCCCCTCCCCCCCACAATACACACATCATGCAGGCCAAAGACTCACCCAGAATACATTCCAAATCGGCTCTATAGCTTATCGCGCTTATCAGTGTAACAGATAGTGACCCAAAGTTCATGTTCGCAAAGCGAGTTAATTGCAATGTTATTGTTTTAAGCAGTTCCCATATTTAAATGAAAAATTTATCAAATTATACAATACATACAAGAGCTGGAAGATCTTAGCATTTCAATATTATAGAATACTCACGAATGTTTTTTTTTTCTCCCCATTTAAAATTATCAAATTTTAATGCAATTTGACAAAAATTGCACAATACTTAGTGTATGACTATCAAATAAGAGCTAGGTTTTATTGTTACAACAACGTTTAAGATCATTAAACGAGTATATATATATATATTTTTTTTTAAAAGAAGAATAGTATATAACTTACTGTTTTTAAGGATAGGTGATTGTTAACATTGAATTTAAATGAATGAGTGACCCTCTGAGACAAGTACAGTACATTGCAATAACATTAAAAAATATGAAAGATATGCAATTAACACCTTAAAAGAAACATGTAATGAGTTTTGATATCTTAATACGAGACATTATTGACATGCACATAGAAATGTCACAATTTTGCGGCTGTAGGTGCTCCATAAGACCCCTCTGCTCTTAATAAATGATCCCATTTGAATGTACATATTTAACAACACACAGAAAATGACAGGACCACAACAAAATTTTACACCTATTACAGAATAACTCCCAACTTCGTAGATTTTTAAGAAACTACAGTCGAATTTTCACCGATTCTTAGAGATTGAAACACAGCATTGTTTATGAATCTTCATACTTTAGAGAATGGAACATAAATTAGCATTTATTTTGAATGAATTCAGAATTTTGACATTGATTATAAATTTATGATTTAAACTCTGTAAAGTGTAAATATCTTTTGTCATGAAACTCACACTGTAGACATTTGATATGATTCGAATAAATCTATTTTTAATTTTTTATATTTTATTTTAAAAAGTGAGATTAGTAAACCTGTTACACTTGAATGCATAGATACATAACTCACAACAATATAACATTTCTTAAATGGAACATGCTAAAAAAAAAAAAAAAAAAAATTAGCTAATGAGTATAAATAAGGAATTCAATTTGAAAGATAAAAACCATTTAATGAATCTATTATTAATGAAATACACATTAACCATTATCACTTGTACATTTAAACAAATAAGTTAAAATAATTTCCTTATCGCACTTTCATAGTCCTCTGATTTGAATGACTCGAAAAAATTTCTATCATAGCAGTAAAAGACTTCTTCACCACGCAACAAAACTTTCTTAGCAATGTTATTAATGTCAAGATTTAGAAGTACTTGTTCAGACACTCTGTCAAACATTTGTAATGGAGTGCTGTAAAGACATTCATGGTAACTTAAATCTTCAACTTGACCAACACAGCCAACACATTTGAAAAGTTTTCTTACATGACACATGATGTTGTCATGAATACAAGAGATTAATTGTTCGAATGCAAAATTTTTGTCACAAATAAGTGATGGTAGAAAGGTTATAGTGTTCTTTATTTTTAATATTTGAGCAGGAAGCCACTCTATAAATATACTTTCTCGAAGATGTATACTAATGTTGTTAACACTATTCTGTAAACATGCTATTTGATTTTTATCTAAGGTAATATGACACTGTGTTAGACAAAATTTTGAATCATATAATTGAATTATTTTTTGCAGATGCAATTTTCCGTTGTCATTGAAACAGAACAACTCATTGCGACTGACGAAAGAGGTATCTGCATATAGAATATTGAACGACCACAATTTTTGAGAAAATTCACTCCATGTAGCCGGTGACAGTGTAACACCTTCACGCGTAGGCTGTAATTCATTTCGATCGTTAGAGAGATATTTCCATATATACACATTTAACTTCCCATGACGAAGTTTCAAATACACATACACATTAGAACCTAAATGCCAACGACGGAGTGCATCTTGCATAAAATCTGAAGAAGTAGATTCAGTCGAAACTGATTCTGCATTGGAAGATAACAGTCCACTATGTGTTAGAGCACAAGAAAGCACCGATTTTTAATTACTTCTTAATTTTAAAAGGCTAAATGGCTATCTTGTGAACCTTGGACCAATGACGTCATCTTGTGAACTTTGGAGTGATGACGTCATTTTATGTGGAATCTTAGATAAGATAAGAACTGATAAGCTCTCATCTAATTGTTGCAATTAGTGTGTTTATCGTCCATTTCTAGTTTGGATGCCGACTTGTGAAGGCCTCATACTGTTAGTTATTTTCGTGTTTTTGGTAGTTATTCTTGTATATTCCGCGTGATACATATCACCTAAAGTTATAAAAATATATATAAAATTTTATATATTAAGTATATAATGTTAATGTGATTTAAAATTCGGAACTTTAAGTAAGTTTGGTACATATTTTCACTCTATGATTTCGAAGCTGAATGAAATAATATAGAAATTTTCTCATGTAGATAACAATTGTATTCTAAATATTCAAACTTAGAAGCTTCAACTAAGTTCGGTTTCATTGAAATATTTGTCCTGTAAATATTTGCATCGGTAAAACCACCATTGGTAGTTCAAACAGTCGATTCGTATTTAGAAAATTCTAGAACCGTAGTGTACAACTGTAGAAATCTATTTTTAAAAGCTGTCGAAACAGATATTTTTTTCATAAAAATGTGTTCCATACAATTTATGTCTACCGATGAAATACAACTATTTCGGACATTTTTAAAAATTTAAAAAGTTTGAAAGTTAGTGTGATAAAATCTCACACAATACTTACTCGTTTCATGTTTAGCAGGTTTTAATACCGGGTGTTGAAATCTAGGTACATGTATGTGCAAAATGGTCTATTCCTATTCAATAGATTTTAAAATGTGTTGGTGTCCTGAAAAAAATAATGTACACTCACTTCTAAGTTCTATAATGGTAGTAAAATTACGATGTTAAAATGGTGATATCATATTCATTGGGTTTTATTTAAACTGAATGCTAAAATTTTTGGGGGTGAAAATTCGTTAGTTTGTTAAATTCTAAACTTCGATATTTCAATTACATCCACCATTTTAAAAATGGCCGAATCATATTCAATGCGTAATATCATTAAAATGATGTATTTCAGATTACGTGTACCAAATCAGACCCTTGAAGTATCCAACTATTAAAATATATTATTAGAATAAATAGGTGGCAACACCTCATACTGCTGACGTCATTATAGATAATATCTAATTTTTAATAGCGTAATGAGAGTGTATCACTCATTTGAAGTTTGACCAGCGGGTAGTGAAGACGTCGTTCCGTGAGTTCTAATTTTCATTATTATTTTTATAAAAAGAAAAAAAATCACACACACACACTTAGAATGGTCAAATCTTGTTCACTTCATTTTAACTAAATGCGCTATTTTAAAGTTTGTGTATACATTTGTTTTTAGATACAGAACACTTGAAAGGGTCGAATCCTGTTCACAAAACATAATTTCAGCTATGTATTACATTCATGTTTTTAAAGTTTGTGTATACATTTGTTTTTAGATACACAACACATAAAGGGTTGAATGCTATTCACTTAACACCATTTTGTGTCCACGGAACACAATTTGTGTGTTCATTGGAACTCCGTAATCAATTTGTTTTTAAACATTCGAAATCATTTCGTTATTATTATAAAAATCGTATTGATAGTTAGATTTATTTAAAAAAAAAAAAAAAAAAATCCACTGAATACAATTTTAGCTAATTATTACATTCGTGTTTTTAAAGTTTGTGTATACATTTGTTTTTAGATACACAACACTCAGAATGGTCGAATGGTATTCACTGAACACAATTTGTGTGTTCATTGGAAATCCGTAATCAATTTGTTTTTAAACATTCGAAATTATTTCGTTATTATTATAAAAATCGTATTGATAGTTAGATTTATTTAAAAAAAAAATCCACTGAATACAATTTTAGCTAATTATTACATTCGTGTTTTTAAAGTTTGTGTATTCACTCCGTAGCATTCTGTTTTAAAACGCACCCTTTATAAAGTGCATCGCTATTCACCGAGCGATTCGAATGAACTTTGAAAATTAATCTAGCTTCCACTGATAAGGTACACTTCGAAGATAACTTCTTATAAAGCACGGGTGCTTTGGCACGATGGTAAGACGCGCGGCTTCTAATCAGTTGGGCCCAAGTTCGAATCCAGCTCCTGACCAGTGAAACATTAATTTCTTTTGGAAAAAAAATGCCGATAGATGGCAGCACTTCATCAAAATTCGCCAGAGGGCGCTTTAACTACGTCACGCTGATAAGATCTTTCACTCTGTCGCTGACCAGCAGAGAGGGAGGACGTGTGCTAAGGAGCTCCAAGGCGCGACACGTCATTTCCAGATTGTGTGATTGCGAAATCCCTTGAAACCACTTCCTCAGGTCAAGGGTCAGTCAGCGATTGTGACATTCCCTCTCAAGACTCGGAGTGAAACTCACTCCGTATGAGTCATCATGCCTATGTGAAAGACTTTCGCAATTGCCCTCTTCCGAAAGAGGCATCCGGTGCTGCACCGCCTCACCAAACTTCCAAAAGAGGGGAGGGGGGCATCCTCCCAAAGAGGATCCTCTCAAGAGAGGCATCCTCCCTCCTGGGGGTCTCAAGACCCTCCAAGGAGGGTCCACTCCAAAGAGGGAAGACACTCCAAAGAGGCATCCTCCCAAAGAGGATCCACTCCAAAGAGGAGAGGCATCCTCCCAAAGAGGGCCTCCTCTGGCACTGCACGGCACCGCCTCCCCTCTTTGGACTGGGGCCGGTGTTTTCTAACTACTTTTGTAGGACCTATGGCAATGTAAATGAATAACTTTACCCAATTAGTTACGGATTGAACCCGGGTTGAGAAAGTGAAATACATGAAACCCTATAGGACCTAATTTTTCAAACATTTTTTAAGTGAAATTAAATATCACAAATTGCTTTGAAAATTCCAGGAAATACTTAAATTATCCTATAAAATATGCAAAAACAATTCAACAAAATACGTTCGGTAGTTTTTCAAATAAAAATTAAAATAATAATTACACCCATATAATATGAAGCGATTACGTAACCCACTTCAAAATAAAATATGGCATCCATATTTTTTCCAGTGTCAAAATCGGGATTTTTAAAGTCCTTTTAAATTTATATTTAGTGTTGCATCCGTCCTAAAACCGCTTTATCTGTATGTATTTTCTGTGCCAACGTAATTACAATATTTTTGAGTTTAATTTATCATCAAACTTTGATGGTTTCTACAACGCAGTCTAACTTAATGGTTGCAGAATGTAGACTAGTGATTTCAAGATGAGTTGTGTAAGGATTGCTGAATTTTTTCCCGCAAAATTATTTAACTTTGGAGTCTGTAATAAAAGTGTATGGATGAAATATTTACTGCTTTTACATAGAGAGCCAGACGATTTATATTTCAATGACATCATTTGCATAAAGTTCATTTTTTTCAATGAAGTTTTAAGTTTTCAAATATAATACGTTATTGTAGTACTGTGATAATGAACAAAAAAGTTCACCGCTGAATGTATCGCATTTTAGAGATGTTTAGATAAAATTGAATGTCAGTTGGAAAGAGTTTCTTAGTCAATGCTTTATGCCTGATTGATTTTTCTTGTTAATTAATCTATTAAGTACACATACCGTCCATTATCTGTACATTTATTTCATATCAACTTAATTTTCTATAATTACTTACCTGTATTTTGTAATTTATCAGACGCTCTATCTTCGCATATACATCATTAATGGTTTTATTATTCTTAACAGAAACGTCAATTGTTGACAAAATTTTATTAGTGAAGAAACCCTTATCGTTATATTGTTTTTCAGAAAATTTTTTCTTTGCAGCATTTATTTTACATGATCTGTTATAAATAGAGCTTAGATAATGACTGATATGGATTCAGCATTAAATTCTGGAAAAAAATGAAGAGCTCGCTAAGGATTTTTTTTTCTGTTCTTTTTACACTTCCAGTTCAAAAACTTTTATTTTGATTGAAAAATATATTTCCCTAGATTGCCTAGATAGAGCTTAGATGATAATTGACATAAATAATACAATATTGTCACGAATGTGTAAAACGCTCTTTTAGAACGTATACTCGGAATCTTGGATACGGGAAACAAGAATCCTTCCAAATTTCTGGATAACTAATACGTTTATTTACAAGCACGACTTACACAGGAATAATATACAGTAAAATAGCATTTAAATGCTCCACTAATTTCACAAAATAACTGATACTATTTTCAAAACATTGACGAAAGTCATTTCACAAAACAGCACTTACATTTCTCGAAACATTAACGTAAGTCACAGTCAAACGTAGATCGTATCTTGTCAACTGCTCTCCAACTGAGTGATGGCTCTTTTTATAGACTCTCTCTGTAGAAACTTCTGGAAATATCTCATATCTCTTAGAATAATCGTTATTTCGAGGTGCTTCGCGTACATTCGGGTCCTATTTATAAATATAAGTAATGTTTATTTGTTTTTTCGGAAAAGGATCCTATTTATAAATATAAACAACGTTTACTTTTTTTTTGGAAATAGGGTATTATTTACACAGATAAACAATGCTTACTTGTTTTTTAGGAAATAGGATCCTATTTATAAATATAAACAATGCTTACTTTTTTTTCGGAACTAGGGCCCTAGTTATGAATATATCAAACTGATTTCAATATTTTGAATACTTTCCTTTTGGAAAAATCTAAAAATATTTTATTCGAGCGAGTTTTCACCTCACTTTCAATACTCGAAGTATTTTCTGAACTATAAAAAATAATTATAAACAGTAAGCGATAAAAATATTCAGCAATAAATCATCAGTTAACATCCCGTATCATATCAGAATGTGGCGATATATATATATATATATATATATATATATATATATTTGTACTCTGTGAAAAGGTTAGCCACTTAAAATGCATCGAATACATTGTATCAAACCAATACAAGAACAGACATAAATAAGCAGTGCATATCCCTAAAATCACTAATAACGAATCTGCAGCGATTGTGTTGTATGATGAGGCTCCCCAAAGAAATGGGGAAGTTAAATAGTTGTGTGTCTGCAGTGTGCAATAAAAAGTGAGAAACATTCGATTTGTAACCAGCAAGAAGTGGAACTCTACAGTATAAGAGCTAGAGTAATAAATATCGTAGGACGCTGCTTCGTGATCTTCGTATGGGTGTTTTATCTTTTTGGTTCGAACAACGTGGACCTGTTAGAATCTAACAGATCCACATTGTGCGAACCCCTCCGCCCCCCCCCCCCCCCCACCGAAAAAAAAAACGTCCTGGGTATGATCCTGATTACGATGCGTCCCGCCATTAGACAGCTGGTTTCGATTGCGGCCCTCGGGCACTTGTAAGTTGGAAATCCCTGCGATTGTTACACTCAATACGATTGCTACACGCAATTGTTACGCTCAATAGTACAACTACGGTATAGAATAGATTGCAGAGTCAGCCTCTATGATAAGATTTTAGCTCTTTCATTTTGACATATATTGGAATCCATTGAAGGCTTTAGGTTTAAAGATTACGGGGATTATTGATATCGTCAATTTCTTATGTCATCTGTTTTATTTTGGAAAAGGGTTTTTAAACTCATATATTGTAGTACATATAATCTTCTACTAATACACGGGTATATATTCTAATCCACGAGGATATAAGTAGTGCGGAGATATTTTCTAATACAAGTTTGGCTCTTATTTTGGTATATATATGTTGATTTAATTTCGTAGTTTCTGTAAATTTGTTTAGAAACGAGAGCAGGATGTTTTATTTTTCAGACCTGCTTGTTAAGATAATTTTGTATAGCAAGAACAGAGAGTCTTGCAGAGTCTACTTCGTTAAAAGCTTACAGTACAGTCCCAGTAGCTCAATGATAGAGCGTTGGCTAGCCAGTCCGTAGTTCGATTCCAGGTTAGATTCCTGGTTGAAGATCCGTAGTTCGATTCCAGGTTGGGGAAGCAAGCTATTTTACAAGATGAGTCATAGGATTCCAATATTTACAAATATATGTGTCTTCTATACGGGCTGCTCGTTGAATATCTCCATGATGCTTTCAACATAGTTAATCGATGAGTTTCAGCGTGATGCCTTCAATAATTCATAATCATTGATTATATCAGCGTGGTGCCGTCAATAAGATTATCACTGCGGCTTGTATCTAAGTTTGATATACCGGTTTGATAAAAGGATACAGATAAATATTCAAATATTTTACCTGTTTGTGTCGTTATAGTAGTTGAAGCAGTAGATGAAGACCTTAGAGTAGTAGCCATTAAAGTAGTTTCAGAAATAGTTGAAGTTCTTTCTGTAGTACTATTAACAACAGCTAAAAGGTATAGAAAGTTTCTATCTTCAGATCATAGTTAATCACCAGAGACTTTTGTAAATATTAATAGATACATAAAGTTACTTAAGTAAAATAAAGAACACAGAAAAATATGTTTATCAGGGAATTAATAGAAACTAAAAATGTGCTATGTTTCAGATTAAAATGTACAAGGAGAAACAAAATCAGAGATAAAGAAACACCCAAATTTAAATGAAAAATATACGAACATTTTTAATATTCGTAGCAACTGTTTTGCTCCTTTAACATCAGTAAATATAAAATTTAATCTAAATCATACAATCTATATGAATTGATTATTTTTTCATGGCAATAAGTTAGATTTTCATGTTTATTTGAAAAATCGTACCTTTCTCACACCATGTTCCATAATAAAGGTATCTGCACCGGCATTGAGGTTGTCCCTTTACCATTATGCAAGTTCCTCCATTGAAGCATGGATAGATAGAACACACGTCTGAAATGGAAGGCGAAAAATATAAATCCAATATGAATTCTTATATTAAATGTCAGCAGTATAACGATTTCAAATTTGATGCGTCAAATGTATCACATAATATAGTACCCACTTTATATTGTCTAAAACGAACTATCCACCATTTCCCGGTTCCAAAATAAGTGACCGCTACTTAAATAACAGATTCACTTAACAAACCCCAAATATCGATGTACGCTCTGTGAAAACAAGGAAAGTAAAAATTAAATAAATAAAAGCAATCAGGAAAGAAGACGTGGCTTACATTCTTTTAGGCATATATGCACAGTATAATCCACAGGGAATGAGCGGAAAATGAGTATGTTGCTTTTATGCGTTGACTTAAATACCACATCAATTAAAAAAAAAGTTGTTAGAAAGCGAAAGTATACACCGAAATATTTGCCAAACTATAGAATTGTGCCAAACTTAGGATGCGACGATAGTATGTAAATAATATATATATCTATATATATATATATATTAAAAATTTAAGCAGGTATAAATACATAAACACCTAATGTAAATTTAACTACCACGCTGAATGCTGCCACAGTACATAATTTACCAATATAATGTCCAAATAAGAAACATTTATAAATCCTGGAAATAATGCAAAACATGAAAAGTATCAATAATTGGCCGGGGGAAGTTGTGACCCCCACTCTCCTGTATAGCATGCTTCACGTCATGGCAACACCCCCGGAAGCCGATACTCGTCAATAGATGGCCCCAATATCAACAACATATAGCCTATTAAAACACAAAAATACAAAAACCATTGGAAAGGAAGTTTGAAACATCTTGCACCATAATACCCCATTCTTAAACTTAAGAATACCGAAAAAGGCCTACAGAAACAAGTGACGCGTATAATCATCTAATTCTCACCAATACGCCATTTCTTCAAACCTCTCAAACTATTATACGTATTTTCAGTTTATATATAACTAAATTCCCCCCAAAACACTCTATACTACCTTTTTCAACATTATCATTACCTTAATTTTTCTTTTAATATTACTTTTACATATTGAAAAAGGTATTATAGAGTATTTTTGTTTTTTGTGTTTTAATAGGCTATATGTTGTTGGTATTGGGGCCATCCATTGATAAGCATCGGCTTCCAGGAGTGTTGACATGGCGTGCAGCATGCTAAACCGGAGAGTGGGGGTCATAACGCCCCCCCCCCCGACCAATTATTGATACTTTTAATTTTTTGCATTCTTTCCAGGATTTATGAATGTTTCTTATTTGGATATTATATATATATATATATATACATATATATATATATATACATATATATATATATATATATATATATATATATATATATATATATATATATATATATATATATATATATATATATATATATATATATATATATATATATATATATATATATATATATATATATATATATATATATATATAATTGAAGAATTTTAATTTACTTTTATTATATATACCAGAGATTGATCGTTTATTTAAATGTTCTATATAGCAAAAATGAAAATAAGATGGTCTGAAGTGATTATTTGATATCAATATTGACTATATTACAAGCTTGTGAAGATGATAAAGATAACATCATAAATAAAATATTATAAATAAAACATTATAAATAAAACAGGTACTCAATTGGCATAAAATACCCCTTTTATCCTGTTCTATAAGTTAAGGAAATGAAAAAGAATGACATGTGGTAAAGATTGGTTAATATAATCCCTTAACTACACCCTTAGATTAAAATGTTATTTGGGTTATAAATCATACATATATAATACAGGTACTTAAGATACTAATCAGCTTGTTCCCTGCATAAACATACATGGTGTAAATTAAGAATAGTGTATAAGATGAAACGTTGCAAAACAGAAAAAACAAATTTTGTACGTGGAGCTAGGCCATTCTGGTTCCCAAAAAGCTGTTATGAAAATGAATAAATTGAAAAAAGTTAAAAGTATTTTCGAAACCATGTACGTTATCAAGGGCCATACCTGGTTCGTTAATGCTGATTCTACTTTCTATGTACATCACTGTAAATTGTATTACAAGGATAATGCACAAGGTCTGATGTGGAAGAAAGTAGAAAATGAATCAGATATAAATATAAAAATAATCAAATAAAATAATCAAAGATACCAGCGTATGACTGTGTATTTATGAGAATACAATGTGATGTATAAGATGAATAATAATAATAATAATAATAATAATAATAATAATAATAATAATAATAATAAAATAACATAAATTGAATTACAACATGTACTTTTGTATACATGTGCTTTTAACGTTGTAGAATAAGTGATACTGACTAAGCTTTTTCCAACTCAAAACAGGTTACAGTTAATTTGATAGACTAAGAGTGCAACAGTTGGAAGTGAAACATGGAGATGATAAATTGTTTAATATATTTTATTCTATATAAAATATTTGAGATTGATTTGTGTATGTGTTGCTGTAATTCGAGCAAGGTTTTTAAATTTAAAATTAAATTGTGTTTTATTAAATAAGAAAATAAGATTTGGCGGGTATGTATTTTATATAGTGGTGTTTATGAATTTAATAAGATGTTCTTCGTAGTAACATGGTGTACTTAACAGTTTTATTCTTAATAACTGATTTTTTTTATAATATTTTAATATACTGATTTTGATGGATTGGATGAATAATGTTGAATTTTATTTATTTTGAAGTTATATGATTCAGTTTTGTTGTAAATTTTAATTTTTAATATGTCTTCATATTGAATTTTTAAACTAACGTCTAGGTAATTGATCCATTGTGATGTATATGTATTTTCAAAAAGTTGTAGATTAGGAGGATAAAACTGAAAATTTAACATTGTGGCATCATTAGTAATTTTAATAGTAATTAGATCACCAATGAATCTGTACATGATATGACTGCTCAACGTGAACTGAAGTTTTTAAAAATGCAGATAAAGGTTGGCCAGTATTGTTTATGAGATTCCTCCCTGTGGAATTTCCTTATTTAATTTGTATATGCAATTACCCTGAGAGATATACTGGTTGAATAGAATGAATGTTAACAATGCTCTGAATTTTTGAATAGGGATGCTTTTTAATTGAGTAAATTGTTCATATAAATTTAGTATAACTTTACATAAATCATGAATATCAATGTTATTAAAGAGGTCTTTAGAATCAAAAGTTTTAATATCATGTATGTAAGTAAGTTGTTTTAAATTATTAAACATGTATAAACAATTTTTGATTATATCTATTCGTTGTGTAGTAAGCTGATCATACATTTGATTTAGTATAAATAGTAGTGGTTTGGCCGCAGCATTGGTATATGAATTAACTCCTATAGTAAAAGTTCTAAAATTAATTGGTAATTTATGAAGTTTTAGTATAAGTATCAGGTAAGGGAGATTCAAATTGTGTTTTTGTTTAAGTAATTTTTAGTAATCAATAATTAGTTTACTGAAAATAGAAATATTAGTGTGTATAGGAGTTAATAAAATTGAGGCTTTAAGTAGTAGTTTGATATCGTCCATATAAAATATTTTACAAATAAACACGTAATTACTTGATGCCTTATCAACATAAGTGATTACAAAATTGTCTTGTAGTAACTTGATCTCTTTATATATATATACATGGTACAACCGCAAGATGGTGTAAGTAACTAGAGAGCGGACGGATATGCAAAGGATCGCAGTTTGGTGTGATTGACCATGTCCGTGCACCTGTGAGTGGCACCGCAAGCATGAGACAGTGGCCTTATAAACGAACTTAAGCCCACGGAGACCCGATCCGTGATATAGGCACACGTAGCGACTCCTGTGTGTTCACGAACCATATCTAGACGACTGAAGTAAGCGAATCTGCGATCCGAGCATCCTTTACGTGTGCTGCCATTAACATGGGATCATCGGAGGCTCCGGTTGCAGTGGTGCCAGGCCAGAGCAACGTGGGATGCCACAGATTGGCGATGTGCGGTATTTAGCGATTAGTGCCGCTTAGTTTTGGCATGGCCGCTTAGTTATCGATGATCAGCGTGTCCGGGTGTGGAGGTCCCCTGCACTACGCCCTAATCCGAACCTCGTTATCAAGCGCCACACCAGTCCCACTGCAGGCATCATGGGCTGGGGAGCCATAGCCTGCGACAGCCGATCCGCTCTATTAGTGGTACCTGGAAAATTGATGGCCAGAGGTACGTGGATGCGATTCTACGACTCCATGTACTCACATTCATTGCTGGGATTCTAGGTGCTCAATTCCAGCAGGATAATGCCCGGCCGCACACGGCTCGGGTCACCCAGACCTGCATGACCTGCCCGCTTTCCAGACCTGTCCCTTATTAAGCATGTCCGGTTCAAACGCCAGCTGCTTCGTTGCCACAATTTTCGGGATTTGGAACGTAACGTCCAACAAGTGTGAATTCGTCTACCACAGGATGACATCAGGCGTCTGTTCGACACCATGCCGGACATCAATGCTGCTTGTATCGCAGCACGAGGTGGTGCGACGCGCTATTGAGGATGGCCGGACTATGTACCACAGCTCCTTCTGTACGTGTTCAGCTGCGCTATTTTTGTGATCATGTATATCATTCATTTGTATCCTTCTGTCAATAAAATTTCAGGTTCATCCTATGCTTCCTTCTTGGTGCGCAACTTTCATTGTCCGTGAGTGTATATATATACCATATAAGCTATGAAAAGCAAATTTTAATGTACTTAAAAGAGAAATAAATATAAAGGAATTGGCTTACGAATTTGATTCAAACATCATTAGAAAGAAAGTTATTAGATCTTTCTGATGGTATCAAGCTGGAAACCATGTGATAATATCGGTCGCTAATTGACCGATTTGTACGAAAATCGATAACATCGCTCAAAATCGTGCTAAACCATATAATAACTAAAACATCGAATATAATTAAAAAACAATTGTCGAGGTGCACTTTCACGGGTTCTGAAGTATAATATAAATTGGATGGTCATATGATGTTTAGATTTCCCGCAACAGATCGCAAACACATGCACACAAAGACCTCTTTTATTTAGCCTGCTTGAAACCTATGCTCCAAAACTCTCGAAAATATTTTAAAAGGAGACAATTAAATATTCACATATTTTACCTATTTCTGTCGTGACAGTAGTTGAAGCAGTAGATAAAGGCCTTACAGTTGTAATCATTAAAGTAGTTGCAGAAACAGTTGAAGTCCCTTCAGTAGTAGTATTAACAACGCCTAAAATGTATAGAAAGTTTTTATTTTCAAGGCATAATTAATCATCAGAAACTGTTGCAAATATAAAGAGATACATAAAGTTATTTAAGTAAAATAAAGAACACTGAAAAATACGTTTATCTGGTAATTAATAGAAAATAAAAATGTTCTGTGTTTGTGATTAAAATGTACAAGGAAAGACAAAATCATTGCTAATGAAATACCCAAATTTGAATAAAACAAGAAATGTCAATCATGCATAAAGCATTGATTATGAAATACTTTCCAACTGTAATACAATTTTTTTAACTATCTCAAAAATGCGACACAATTTGTGATAATATTTTTAAAATTATCACAATATTAAAAAATCTGATGGGGGCACCACCTGACTTTCCTTTTATAATTTCAATGGATTTACTAGTTTTACAATAAAAAAATAATGTATAAGATTCACCGCGATTTGTTTTTATCGTTGAATTGCACATTGGGCGATTTTCAGGATAACAATATGTAAAAATATTTCAAAATACTCAATTAATTTATACTTTGCGAAACTCTAAACAATCATCCATATTGATAGCATTCTCAATAAGTGATGTGGTCCATATATTAAAATACTTTAATAATTACATCACATTCTAGTCGTCATTTTCATTGATTTAGAGTCATTTTTATCAATTTAGCAATATTTTCGTTAATTTGGCAGCATTTAAAACAGTCAGTTGGCGACATTCCGCCAGAATCTCGCCAAGCGTTATATTGTATTGTGACATATGGCTTTATTGAAATCTAATACAAATAGAGATCTCATCACATACAAAAGAACAAGAACAAGCAAAGCAGCAAACAGGGGAACATAAAGAACACCGTCAATGCAAAGGAAAAGAGTCCAAGGAAGCACACGGCGAAGAGATGGTAGTCATTCTTTATCATTCCATAAGATTCCTAGCATCCCAATAAAGTTTAATGACTTCTTCCTTACGCTGGACATCCCTATCCAGTCCTGGACACCCAGAAGATGTTCTGAGTTCATTCTGCCAACATTACATATTGGGCAAATGTTCGTGGGGAGAACACCACTATTTAGGTGCTCTGCTAAACAATCATGTCCGGTTTTCAATCTAAAATTGGCAACCGTTTCTTTACGTGGTCTAGCATTGAAAATTTTCCAATTATCTTGGATTTCAAGCCACATTTTACCCCTAAATTTAGTCATAAGATTATCTTTATAAGTGTTTATCATGTCTCTATGTACAAACTCTTTAACGGATTCCGGTGGGACAAGTATTTGATTAATATTTGCATTATTTCCCTTCTTGGTAAGCAGATCAGCTGCTTCATTTCCGTTGATTCCCACATGGGAAGGTATCCATTGAAAAACTATCTGTTTATCTCTACTTCTCAAGTATTTTATATCTTTCTTTGAGTTATCGGCATTTCTGAGTGATGGTTTGTCGATACGGCCTGGATAGCTGCACTGGAGTCCACACATATTACAACCTTAGAATAACAGTTATTATTAACTCTGAATATCTAGTTGTTAATTGCCAAATGAATAGCATAAATTTCAGCTATTCATTTGGCAATTAACAACTTGATAGCCAAGCGTTATGGACGGAGAGATAAGTTATTCTTGTAGCAGATAACTGACTATTGGCGTCCAAATACAAAAGTAATACCTACCGTATATTTTCTCATGAATGGAATTAGCTAAATCAACGAGAATAATGTCACCCAATTTATCGCAAAATATTACTTATGAAAAGTAAACATATTTCAACAATAGGTAAAGTTGTTTTTTACTTTCATTATATACATATCACAGACTAATATTATTCAGACCTGCCACTCTCGATAGTTTCGTTTTCGCGGCGGCCATTAGAGATAGACCAAAACGAGGGTTGGCGCGCTCTTGGCGATGGTCTGGTTTGGTCTGAGCGCTTGGCGATGGTCTGGTTTGAATCCAAGACGATTTTCAATGTTATAACCCTATTTCGCTCGACTAAAACTTAGAACAACAGACTAGCGTGGTTTGAGTAACGTGAAAAAGGATTATTTGTTAAGTGTTTAGATCATTTCATAGAAATGGATTGATAAAAGAAAACTGGTTGCGTTACAGGGTATGTAATTTATTTTTATTAAAATTGAAATAATTTTAGTTATCACCATCCAACATACGTGTTCATTATAAGTACACACGTGCTCATAAGTATACACGTGTTCATATAAGTAAACATGTGTTCATCATACGAAATTAGTGCTGTGTTATTACTGCCGGATTAGACTAAATTTTAAGAGGTAGTGGTATAATTAGTTAAAAAATATTTTCCGTATTTTTATAAAATGTGAAATAATTGATATTTGGATAGCTTTTTCTTAGATGAATGTGATATTGTATGTCGAAAGCCCAGACCATCCGTCTCGTCCGAAGACTTAGAGAATCAAATTGAATGGTCGGATGTGATATTGTATGTGTATATATTTATGTAAAATTTTTAATAAGTGCCTTATGGTGGAAAATTCACCCCCCCCCTCGAGTAATTAATGATTGAGTTCCATAACTTCGATAGTGCATTTATGTAAGTCTTATATTTATTATATGAATATTTTTATATTTAAAAAAAAGTCTATTATCAGTATCCCAGAACAAATTAAGGATCAAGTAATTAACGATCAACACGCTAGTATACTTTTTAGACTGGAAATATATAATATTTCAGTCTTTTGAGTATGTTAGCTTGTAATTTTTTGTGCATTATGTTTTATAGTGAGACAATGCAATGTGTCTATTTTTTAATCTATTTTATGATTATTTGAATTAAATATATAACTATGTTTATTTAAATTTACTTAAACTAATGAATACATTTATGTTGCAGATTAATGTATTTTTAAATCCTGATCATTTCTATAGTTTCAAAAATTATAAAAGTACAGTCCTCAACATTTTGTTCCCCTCCCGTTTTAAAAAAAAATCGCCAAGTGAGCGATAACGCGCCAAATATGGCAGACGCATCGTAGTTCAGTTGGTCCAACTCAAGGCAAATGGAAGTAAGAGAGGTAGGCCATTCGTTTCTGGCAACCTACTCCTGTCCAGAGTTCTTGGAATTACTGACGTCACTGGTCCCTAGCCGGACCTTTCCAAAGCATGGGAAAATGTGTCGATTTTTTAACTCTTGCGTTCCTAATAAATCAAAGCGCTTAGCTTTTGGAAATAATATAAATGACCAAATGCAAATTCTGAGTCAAATGCAAGCGGATATTATGGAACTCAGAGTGATTTCTAAAACTTCAATACTGCCTTTCCATTCTTGTTTCAATAGCAAGCTTAAAAGGACTTTATGATGACATGAAAGAAAATAATATTAAATACATAATGACACGTAGAGTCAATCAAGATGCTTTAGAAAATATATTTTCCCAAATTAGAGGTCTTGTACGATTTTATAACCATCCTCTTGCTGCTGATTTCAAATCCCGACTTAAAACATTATTGCTTGGGTCTAAGCTTCCTATGCCAATAAATACAAATGTGGAAAATGACCAAGATCAAACATTAACTGCGACTTTATTTTTCAAATTAAAAGAAAAAGACGATGCAGTCAGCATCACTGCAGATATTGAGCCTCAACATGACATTCATTTCAGTCCTGATGTAAATGAAAATTAAGCCTTGCATTTTTTCGCAGGATATTTGGCATATCGTCACAAAGAAGCGCAATTAGGAACTTATTCATATCTAGTAGAATCAAGATCCGAAAATGACAAAAATGATACCTGGGTCAGTCACCAAATTATAAGATATTTTTTTTAAACTACACGGAAATTTTATTTTTAATTCAAGAAATATTTTAGAGAACCTCCAACTGAAAATAAAAGAACAATTTCCTGAAATAGCTCTTGATGTTGTAAGAACATATACCAGAACCAGAACCTTCTTTCGAATAAGGCACATAAATGAACAGATGAGAAGAAACGCCACGAAAAGAAAAGCTGAAAGAATTTCTGGTCATTCACGTTAAGAAATGAAAAATAAGCAATGGAGAGAGAGCTTTAAAGTTTAAGGTTTACTCATGACCTAGTAGATAGGAAATGACGGGCTGCGTGTGTTAGGTTTTCATGGTTTTCCTAACATGTAACATAAATGTGACGCAGCTTCCCTTAAAAAGTTCTTCATGAAGGCATTCCTTCTTTATAGAATGGCCATTTTTAAAATTATCCTTCTCTCCCATAGGGGAAAATCCGTAACCCAGTCATTTGATCACTGACCTCTGTAACACCAGAATTAGTTGAAAGATCGTGAGATCAAATCTAGTAAAGTCACTAAAGAGGTATTGGGAGATATACCCCCCCCCCCCCAGAAACCTATCGAAAACTATTGAAGTTAGAAGGAAGGATATTAGGAGAAATAGAAAACAACTCATTTCATTATCGCCCCTCCCCCCCCCATTTTTTCTGTCAACGCAATTGATTAAAACCTACTGACTGGTTGGACGTGTTAGTTTTCATTGATTTTCAAACATATAGCGTAAATAAGGCACAATTTCGGTAGATGTTCCTTTATGAAAGGTATTTTCAAAATCTGGTCACAACTGAACTTATCTAATCAATATCTCGTCCTATCTCTTTACTTTTTTTAATTTTTAATTTTTTTTTATCATGAAGTACCCATATTCAAAAATTGCCTATCGTTATATGAAATTCAGTGCTCATTTAATTTCTTGAATAATTCGATTTTTTGACCATCATGAAACAATAATAATACATAATAAAAGAAAACAAGTGTACTGATCTTTTGTATCGTACAAAATATGGTTTCCACATTTGTTCGCATTCGGAGAAGTCTTTAAATAATTGGATTTCGTACACATATCAATTTCATAATGAAAAAAAAATACGAGCATTTTTCTGCCTGAAATCTTTAAGGACGTCACATATTTATTTATTTTTATAATTCTGAAAACTATTTTTGAATTACATTCAGCAAGTCATTCACTGTCTTCTAATTTATTTTATCATTTCAAATCTACAAGCATGATATTTTAAAGCAGTTCGATAAAAATGGACAGGTTTTGTTGGCTTATTATTCTAGTCTCAGATAGAATAATAGTGCCTTGTATTTTAGCTAAATCCTCCGATATTTTACTATGCACTTATTAAAGAAAAACTAATAACAATTTTAAAATGGAGAAAATATTTTAGCGTAGTTTAAACAGCTCAATTGCTAATGTCATCGTTAGAGATGCTTAAAAACAACTCTAACAATACAGTCCTAAATAAAATTTACCATAACTAGTTTTATTTAATATTATATTCTTACATATGAATAATGAAATGTAATCTATCATTTACTAGAAATGTCAATATACTATATGATGTATATTTAAATTAAGAAAATTGCTGCGGTAATTCAATGTATTTCTTATGACAGCAACGGACCTGTCTTTGGGACCAGTGACGTCAGGCGCGAAGGGAGGGGAGAATTCCAGCTGTTGGCGTACAATCTTTGGCCAACCTTACCTTTCAATAGACCTTGGGTCCAACTCACGAGCTCTAGTGTATATGCGACATCCCATGCTAAAAATGTTGCCATAGAATTCTATGGGAGTGAACCTTCTGAATATAGTATTCTGTGATACATATAATGTATAAAGAAAGTATTGTGACGGGGTCGAAAATTCGAATTCGAGTTTTTGACGGGAGAGCACGTTTCAAGTATATCTGACCAAGAATCGAACATTTTTGAGGTGATGTCTGAGTGTGTGTGTGTGTGTATGTGTCAGTGAGTCTGTGGAGACGATATCTCACGAACGATTGGAGCAATTGGAATGAAATTTGGTACAAAAATTACAATCCGAGAATACTGGAAGCTTATTGATTTTAAACATAATCGAATGATCAGAACTCCCCTAAATTTTCGCGTGAAATTTTTAAAAATCATCAAAAACTCAAAACCTTTAATAAAGTTACGTAAATAGACATTTCTTATGTAAATTTTCCTTAGAAAATGATTGACATAAACTTTAAAACGCTAGCATGAACCGTTCTCGAGATATTGCACATTTTCCAAACAAATTTCTCAAAAAATCCAATAAATTAAATAAAATATTAACTGTTGAGACACATGTTCACTTTTTATATGTAATATCATGCGATAAATTGGGGACATCATTTTTGTGGATCTAGTTGGTTCCATTAATGAGAAAAGATACTTTGAGAAATACGTTTGTATATGAACGCCAATAGTTATTTATCTCCTATAAGAATAACTTATTTCTCCATCCATAACGCTTGGCGAGATTTTGGCGATGAATTTGGTAGAAAGTCGCCAACTTGGCGATTTTTTTTAAATGTTGCTAAATTAACGAAAATCTCGCCAATTGGAAATAAATGACAGTAAATCAATGTAAAGGATGACTAATTGACGAAAATTCAATATTTTGGAAATAATATAAATATCTACTATAAGAATAACCTATTATTTTACTGTAAAAGTAGTAAATTATATTAGGAATTATCTATTATATAAGGAATTATCTTAGTAAATTGTATAAGAAATTATGCATTATATAAGGAAAGTCAAGTACTTCTCACATCAGATTTTTTAATTTTAAATGATTATTTGATAATTTTTTTTTAAATGTACAATATCTCGAGAACGGCTCATGCTAGCCTTCTAAAATTTATTTTAAACGTTTTCTAATGAAAAGTTACATATTAAAAACTATATTTACAGCTTTAGTAAAGGTTTTGATTTTTTAGGATTTTTTCAAAATTTCACTCGAAAATTTAGGTAGGTTCTGAGCATGCTATTGCGTATAAATAGGCGTCCAGTATTCATGGCTTTAATTGTTGTACCAAATTTCGGTCAAATCGGTCCATTCATTCGTCAGATATCGTCTCCACAGACTCACTGACACACACACAGACATCCTCTCAAAAACGTCTGATTCGTGTTCAGGGATACTTGAGACGGGCTTTCGCGTCGAAAACTCGAGTTCGAATTTTCGACCCCGTCACAGTACTCTCCTTATACATTATATGTATATAAGGAAAGTAATAATTTATTATGTTTGAAAACTTAAAACTTCATAAAAAAAATGAACTTTATTCAAATGACGTCATCAAAATAAAATTCGCCTGGCTCTCTATGTAAATGCAATAAATATTTCATTCATACATTTTTATTTCATTCATTATAGTACTACAAAAAATTATTTTAGTTAAAACTTAAAACCATGGAGATAAAAGTAATTTAACTCTAAGCTTACAACTTCATCGAAAGAGTCTGTAAAAACGTCTGTAAAATCAAAGAATGTTTTATTCATATCAGCTGTATTGTGGACTCCAGAGCTAAATAATTTTGCGTTAGGTAATTTCAGAGAGCCTTATGCAACTCATCCTACATTTCCATGTGTTTACATTCTCCATAAGTAAAAATTAGGCTTCGTTGTAAAAATAATCAAAGTTTGATGATCATTTAAACGCAAATATATTGTAATTGCGTTGTTTCATAATACAGATGCACAGAAATTAAACAAAAATAAAGCGGTTTCAGGACGAACACAACACTAAATATAAATCAAATAGAACAATAAAAATCACGATTTTGGCACAAGATGGATGCCATATTTTATTTTAAAGTGGATCACGTGATCTCTTCATATAATATGGGTATAATTATATTTTTAATTTTTATTTACAAAACTACCGAATATATTTTGTTGAAATTTTTTCATATTTTTATGGGATAACTTGAATATTTCTCAAAACATTCGAAGCAATTTGTGAATTTTAAATTCGCTTAAGAATTGTTTGAAACATTAGGTCCCTTAGGGTTCAATGTATTTCATTTTTTCAATCCGGGTTCAGTCCAAAACTAATTAGATGATATTATTCATTTATATTCCCATATGTTCCACAGATCTTCCGAACAACATACTGAAATTTCATTTTGATAAAGCCATTTTTACGGCAGTTATCGTGCTAATGAACGAACAAACAGAGATACTAACAGACAGGCAGACAGACAGAATGAACAAAGTCGTAATCACTTTTCAACTATGCTGTAAAGTTTTGAGAATGAAGAACATTTTTAATATTCAAATGTTCGAAGCAACTGTTTTGCTCCTTTAACATCTGTAAATATAAATATGAATCTAAAACATACAATCTATATGAATAGATTACTTTTTCATGACAATGTATTAGATTTCCATGTTCGTTTGAAAAATCGCACCTTTCTCACACCATGTTCCATAGTAAAGGTATCTGCACCGGCATTTAGGTCGTCCCTTTTCCATTATGCAAGTTCCTCCATTGAAGCATGGATAGATAGAACACACGTCTGAAATGGAGAGCGAAAAAATAAATCCAATATGAATTTCTATATTAAATGGCAGCTGTATAACAATTTCAATTCGAAAATACTTTTAAAGAATGCAATTAAATATTCACATATTTTACCTATTTGTGTCGTCACAGTAGTTGAAGCAGTAGATGAAGGCTTTACAGTTGTATTAATTAAAGTAGTTGCAGAAATAGTTGAAAGCCCTTCAGTAATAGTATTAACATCAGCTAAGAGGTATAGAAATATTTTATTTTCGGGGCATAATTAATCATCGAAAACTGTTGCAAATATTAAAAGATATATAAAATTGATTATATATTTAAGTAAAATAAAGAACACTGAGAAATACTTTTTCCAGTAATTACAAATGGGAACTAAAATATGTTTTACGTTTGTGATTAAAATGTATATAAAACAAATTTTAAAAGTTCTTAAAGATCAAATCATTGCTAATTAATCTTGCAAATTTTCATGAAGAGATCATTTTTAATGCTAAAAGCAACTTTTTTACTGTTTCAATATAAGTAAATATAAAAGTGAGACAAGACACAACACAACAATCCATGGGCGTCTATAAGAGTACATTTCGCGGAGGGGGGGATAAGATTAGCTAACGAGTACCTTATTTTACTATGTCAAAGGTCTATCAAAAACTAACAATTTTTTCTGCTCTATTCATCAAATTTATTTATAAAGTTGCAAAAAGAAAACTGAACAGTTAAATGATTTAGCTGATTTAAAAAACTGTCACTGAAAATTAATATTACGTGTATGATGATGGTATATAAGAACTACATTTCAAATGAATTAAATGTTCGTAGTGTAATTTTTTTGCTAACACAGAAGTTATAACGGAGCTATATTAGTATACAATTAAAGTTATAATTACATTTTAGAACATTGCGATGGGAAAAGTTAGTTCCACCATGATAGATATCTAGTACTTTTCAGAGAAAGCAAAGTGCAGATTTCGTTTGGTTTTAGTGAACTTAACTATAGCCAATTCTTCCAAATTCGGCTCTTTTATTTTGTCTCTATGAACGCTTAAGGCAAGCTCCATTTATTAGGGAAAAATTTTTGAAATACTTTTTCCAGGAAGATGCTTACTGTGATAAATACTTTTTAAATGTCTCTTTTTGTGTGTATATGTACTCGTATATTACATTCCACATTCATATTTAATTTTTTTATATTAAATTACGGAATCACAACATTTGCAAAGACTTTGGAAATTAATTTTTCCATATCTATGATATATGTAAAACTCATTTACTGATTTCATAGTCAAACAGTGTATACACATTTTTGTGAGCTCCATTTATTAGGAATTATTTTTATAAATAATTTTTTGTAAGAAATCATTCCATATTTTTTCATATTTCTTTTTGATTTTATAACAAAGTCTTTGGACCTTTATATTATTTTCAATATTAAAAATATCACAAATCTTTTTCGTAAAATAATAATAATTAACTGATTTTTCATAATACATAAAATCTAAAAATTTTAAAAACATATCCTCAACTTCTTGAGTAATATTATACCTTCTTTTTAATTGATTAAAATAACAAACTCTACTATTATATCTTTGTTTTAAACTCTCATAGGCTATAACATAAAAATATTCTTCTTCTGAAGAATCGTAGATTAATTTCATCTTTTCATCAGGCAACGAAGCTTCTGAAACTTCAGTATCTGAAACATCAATCGATGCAACGATTTCAACACCGTCGAAAAAGTCTGCGGTCATTTATTAACTGAAAAAGTTCCCAGCAAGTGGGAATTTTTTTCCACGACATGGGACAAAAATATTTTCTGACCTCGTTCGGCGGGCTTTACACCGCTCGGCTGGATTAGATGAGTCAATCTTCTGACTCATAAGATGATGACTCATAAGAGAGAAGGTCTCAGTCTATATAAAGAGTTCGCTTTGCGATAAACATTTGATACTATCTCCTCAAAGCAGAATGGAATCCGAAACTGGTGATGAAAAAGTAAATGCAAAATCACGATTCGAATCTTTTTTAAAATCAATGGAAAAATATACTGTTGGCTCATTAGCTCAAACAGAAAGAGATTTACTAAATGTAAAAAATAAATTACGAAAATTATATGAGAAACGAAGAGATTTAAAAAAGAGATTAAAACGTATAAGTAATGATTTAATATTTATAGAAGAAAGTATTGATGATTATAACTGTAGAAAATCGAAATTGGAAAAAACTTTAAATCAAGTTAATGTTATCAAAATGAAAGAAGATATGAAAGATTTAACAATGGATTAATTTTATATGACAATAGGGGTGCTTTGCACCCACTAATGCTGCAATAGCCTGTCTCAAGCCAGGTTGAGAAAAGCAGAGAGGTGGAAGGTATGTAAAGTTCACTTTTATCATTAAGGGTACTCTTGAAATTTCATAGTTATAAATTAATCCATTCTTCATAATCTGTAAAACCTCTTTCTTCCATTTCTTTTATAAGTTTTTCTCTGTATTCTTCATCAGACTTTGACTCTCTAAATATTTTTTCAGCTATAATATTGTTTTGTTCATTATCAGAAATTGTAATAGAAACATCAGATTCAAATCCATTTAGTACATTAATTATTCTAGTTACTTTCCCGACAAAACATTTATCATCACCCTCTTTTAGTTCATATTTTAACACTTTTATTATTTCATTTTGATTCTCATTTTTTAAAATTCTATTAAACACAACAACTAATATCTCTCTAAATTTAATATTATGGAATTCTTCCTCCAGTAAGTGTCTTTTAATTTTTATATCTAATTCTTTAAGGCATTCATCTAAATCATATTTAATTTCTGTATTTAATAATTTTTTGATAGTCTATCTCAAAGATTTTTGAATATATGTATTATGTACATTTTGAGAGTCATTATATACATTATTATGAAATAATCGTCTTCTTAAAATCGGGGGTAAATTTATTTTATCTCCATCATACCATATTTCATATACTCTAGGCAAAAATATTAATTCATTTAGATATGTAATATCACTTTCTCTATAATCTAATAATACTAAATTTATTAAATTTTCTATTCCTTCAAGTGAAGCTAATTTATTTTTTCTACAATCTAATTCTTTTAAATTTATTAAATTTTCTATTCCATCAAGTGAAGTTAATTTATTTTCTCCACAATATAATTTTTCTAAATTCGTTGAATTTTCTATTCCTTCAAGTGAAGTTAATCTACACGTCATACAATATAATTCTTCTATATTTATTAAATTTTCTATTCCTTCAAGTGAAGTTAATTTATTTTCTTCACAATATAATTCGCCTAAATTTGTTAAATTTTCTATTCCTTCAAGTGAAGTTAATTTATTTTTTCCACAATATAGTTTTTTAAAATTTATTAAATTTTTTATTCCTTCAAGGGAAGTTATTTTATTTCCTTCACAATATAATTCTTCTAAATTTATTAAATTTTCTATTCCTTCAAGTGAAGTTAATTTATTTCCTCTACAATCTAATTTTTTTAAATTCATTAAATTTTCTATTCCAACAAGTGAATTATAATATAATAAAGAAATAGATTTCACTTCAGGATTCTCTATATTTAAGAGAGATATAAATGTTTTTTATACCATTATTATATATAACATTCATTTATTTAGAAACAATTTTATAAAACATTTATTTTTCAGCTTTTCTCAAAATACATTCTCTCAAGAGTTTTTTAACTTCACAAATCTCTTCAATAATTGTTTCTCTATAAGATCCTTCTTCATAATGACCAAACTTTTTATTTAATTCACTCATCTGTATAGCTTGTATTTTTTTCCAATAAACATTAAAAAAGTGATCAGGTAATAGATCAAACTTGAATTTAATCAAATAACAAAAATCTAATTTATCCATAAATTCTTCTGTAAAATTTTCACTAAATGTCTGATATCTAGGTATATACATCCAATTTAAATCATCTTTTAATTCTCTCATGGTATCTTCTGAAAGATTTTGAAATATTGATACTTTATATAAATCTAAATTATCAGAAAATGTTATGATAAATTCGTTACTTAAAGTTTGATATTGAGAAATGTTTACCCAATCTACTCTATCTTTACATTTTTCTATACAATCTTCTGATAATTTTTGATATCTAGATATTCTAGGCCAATCATCAGGTTGAGCAAATTCTTCAATAAAAGATTCAGACAGTGTTGAATATTGTAAAACTAAATCCCAATTTACATGATCTTTCAGATTTCTAATTACATCTTCAGATAAATTATTTCTAGAAAATCCATTCCAATCCATATTCATTTAATGGTGAACGTATTTTATAAAGGAATTTTTTCAATATGCATATAAGATTTTAAAGTGTTTGATTTACCGTCGGATTTCATCAATAATGTGATGATATCATCACGTTTATCATAAGCAAAACAGGTTACTGTATCTGTATTAGCATCTAAATTTTCCTTACCATTGATTTCTAGTGATATCAGTGGACTTTTATCATATATATATATTTACTATCTACTGTATCATATATAGCTATATATATGGAAATTTTCATATACATATCTGTAGTTAATCGCATCTCTTTATCCAGTAATTTAGAACTCATCATGTTGAAATTTACTTTTGTAAATTCTCCATCTGTAAAAATAAGAAATCATTTTCTACAGTAACCCAGATATCTCTATTATCTAAATACATTTTATTGACGACATCTTTATCATATTCAGGGCGTGCTACATTACCTATTCTTTTTCCTTTTGCATCAAATTTATCATTCTGTAATATTAACGATTTTTTTTCAAAATGTCTTTTATTCACAATATTTTTAGGTTCTATAGGATCTGCAACATTTCCTATTCTTTTTGCTTTTGCATCATAAGCTTTTCCTTCTAAAGAATGTAAAGTTGGTTCATCTAATTCCTTTATTCTCTTACCTGTTTCTTCAGTAAAGGATAAAAAATCTTTATCATATTTGGTTTCTATAAGATCTCTCAATTCAAAATGATTATTCTCTGTTTTATTCAAAACGAAACTTTTAGTGGTTAAATCTAAATCATCTATAGGATTTTCACAATTTTTTAAAATTCTATTTTCCATATCATAATTTCCATCATCCATTAATTTAAAACCTATACCAGGAGGTCCAATAGGCCCTTCTTTCATTTGATCATCATAAGGTGGATAATAAGCACTCATTTATTATAACATTAATTTTATGATTTGAAACTCTTAACCATTGTTATAGTTTTATTTTTCAAATTTATAAAACATCTCTTTCTTTCTTTAAAAATAATATAAAACTTATAATCTGTATTCATTAATCTCTCCCAATTAAATTAAATATCTAAATTATTTATATCGGTATAGTTTTCATGATTTGATAAGTCAAAATATAAAATAGTATACATTTCTCCAAAATTATTCTTATTTATCAAACATCCTGTTTCTGTATTAATATCATTTAATCCTGCATGTAAAAGAGCTTCATACACTATATTATAATCTTTATTGGTAAAATTCGTTTTGTGACGCATAAGAGGAATTTGTTTATTATTAATCATCAACCAGCATTCAGTCATATCTATATTATCAAATATCATATTAATTTTTTCATAATTATCATCTCTTTCAACGTACTGAGGAATAACATAGACACCTAAAACTTCATCAGAGGCTGTTGTAGCTGTGACAAATCCACTATTACTTTTATAAGGATCTACCATCTTAAATCTATATCGATCCCAATTTACCTCTATATCTTTATCAGTTAAAAATGATTCCATAAACACGCTTTCTGCAGAATTTTTAAATCCTATATAAGGTAAATGCAAGGTTAAACCTTCAACTACTACCTTATAATTAACATTTTCGACATCAGTATATATCATATTCTTATTTTCATTTCTTTGAATTTCTATTTTCACTTCAAAACCAGAAATTACATTTTCATATTCTCTAAAGAAATCGATTATATCTTTTAAAGGTGTTCATATTTTAATGACATTGCTATCTTTCGTTAGTTCCCATCTCTTTGCGAATCCTTCGTTATAATCTTTATTCATTTTCAAATTATTAAAAAAATCAGTTATTTTAGTAGTATCTTGTAAAGTACCCTCATATTTTAACTCTTTTCGGTCAGCTGAATCAGCTGTATCTAGATAAAAAAATTCATCTTGAGCTTGTGATGTTACATAATCAGGAGTATAATGAGTTAATCTTAAAGCATGATTCATGATTGAAAAATTTGACTGTGTATTTGATTCAATTTCGGTATCTCCTATATGTACTTTTAAAGTTTTGATAAAACCTCCGCCATTTACCTGACAAACATTTTCGTTTGCAATGGATGTTTTATCATGTTTTGTAATTTTAAATTTTTGTTCAAGATATCCTCTAGAATATTAAATTTTTGCTTTAGTATCATTAATATGAAAAACATAGGTGGCATTCTCATCTGAACTATGTTCTTTTGGATGTATTTCTCTTAATTCATAACTTTTAATATGATCATTATGATAATA
>CATNUR010000137.1:0-39223 GCA_951213105.1 Amaurobius ferox
CAGCGGAGAATTGAGAAAAAAGGATAAGCTTTGATTCGCTATCACTAGATGGCGCAACGTATTTGGACATGAATCCGTTCAAAATTACAGAAGAGCGATAATTCGTCAATTCTATCTACCTCTGCCTCTTGGCGACATTCAAAGCGTGCCAAAAGATTAGTCTCATTTCTTCTATTGAGGAGGTGCGTCACCTCGTCACCTCCGAAAACAGGGTAGTGATCTTCTATGGGAGGTGACGTATTTTCTGGGAATTCTCAGAAACAAGTTTACCAACCCCACTGCTGTGCCTGGGGTGTCAAGGAAGATCCCTTTGTGAATAAATAATTTTGGGATCATGAGTGGGGAAGGCTTTGGGCACAGACTATTATAGTATTCTGTGGCTTTGGGATTCAGTTCGGATGCTTATTGTACGAACTCGTTATTTCGAGCGATGTTGCTTACTAAAGAATGTAGTAATGCGTGTATATTAAAATAACAAAACCGTGAAATATGCAATTGTATATATTTTACTATTCCTTCCATAAATAATTAATTTAATATAATTTGCAAATAAATAATACAAATTTTAAAGAATTCTATTAAAGCGTTATTTTCTATGGCAGACAATGATAATTCTATGAACGGTATCATATGGGGTCAAACATACAAACAGGGCGGTCGAGAAAAGATAGAAGCCAGGTTAATTTATGAAGAGGCCCTAGTCCCAAGGCGATCAATTCATCCCCCTCAATCGCTTTCCACGAGTTTGTATATGGCATGTGTTCAGGAGTACGTATACTTTTCACCGAAATCTCAAATACAAAATATCTCGGAAAACATTACCTTATACTTCGATTTTGACTGACAGGAAAACGTTCAGGAGTACTTATAACGTATTTTTTTTCATTTATGTTGGCCCTATGTTTTAAAAGTGAAATGGTCCCAATCAAAATAAACAAACGTTTTATCAAATGGCAAGTGCTCTGTAGAACTCTAATTCAAATTTTATGATTGGTCAAACATATAGGGAAGTGTTTAAAATGTGTTCAGGAGTCCCTATAACGTGCGAATACGAAAATTGTCAGAAAAACACCTTATACCTAGATTTTGATTGACGAATAAGCACAAGTCCTGGATTCATGTCTACGATCAGGAACTGTTTTTTTCCTACTCAGACCATCCGAGAAACCAGAAATTGTAAAGTCACTGTTTGGGCGGTCTGAACAATGCCACCCAATTTAGACTGGAACCTAATGGGTGTGGAAAACCACAGGGTCTATACCATACTTTTACATACTTGTAATACATATACATGCTTTTAACCGCAAATGAATGGACACAATTATTTAGAAATTATCAAAAGCCGTCCTAGAGATATCGGACTCTTTTTCTGCATTTAGTGCTATACTAGCCGAATACCCGTTGAAAATTAACGGTCTTGATTGAGGATGAAGCACGATTTTTGAACTCCTGAACCCATTTGTATGGTACGAACTTCTTGCAATTGTTTGGGCAACCAGAGTAATCAGATAGGGGTAGCAGCTAATGAGACCGTACCATCCCTCCCCTAACCTCTTGGATTGAGGGCCAGGAAAATTGAACATTTCAGCCATAACCAGCTTGATGCTTCTGAAATTTTTATTCACATACCATATTCACATACCGCAGATACACTTTGGGCCATATATCTGCATAAATGTGACCCTCCCCCCCCCCCCTTCTTTAAATCGAATGTTATTCCGCCTCTACCCTCTCCCTCTTAGAAATTCTGAAAAATTATGTAAAACAGCCTCCTCCCCCAAACATCGAAAAAAATTAAAATAATCCATCCTCGGAAAAAATAAATTTATTAATGTGCCCCCCCCCCCCCCTCCCTTTAAATCGAATATTGAAATATTGAATCTAATGTAAGAATGTTCTTCTATAGTGGTCAGATGTTCTTATAACGTTTCTTTACATTAATTTTTTGAATACAAAAATTATTGGATAAATACTTTATACCTTTATAAAGGCTTTGACGAATAAGTACGTTTTCTGTCCAATTTCTAATGCTACACAAACTTCTTTTATTCATACCCAAACCATCCGATCTACCAGAAAGTATAAGGTAAAATTGTTTGGGCAACCAGAACAGTGTCACGCAGTTTAGACCGAAATCAAATGGGGATGGCTTCTAAAGACCGTACCCTCCCTCCTCTAACCTTTTAGAATAAAGCCCAGCAAAATTGAACATTTTAGCTGTAGCTAGTTTACTATTCACTAAATTGTGACGCATGATACAGCTACATTCTGGGCCATATATATAATTCACTTTGTTTTTATTATTTGTCCTTCCACTAGCCAGTTCCAATGGTGTCCATAGGTAAATACTATCGCCATTGTCAGAAACTGGCTATTCTATCGGTTTTAATTCGAATTGTATGGCTGTCTTGACGAAATATTTTTGCATAGCTGAAAATAAAATCTATCGACAAATTCCGCTGATCAGCAACCTCAAATATGACTGAACTATTTTTTCTCTAACTAGTCTTTCGGATGGAGGGCCACAAAAACATAACTTTTCAATCCTTGCCAGTTAGATTTTTTTTTTTAATTTTCACTAATCAGACATACACATGACGAACGCACACTTTAAAACAGATGTCTATTTATCTACAAACAATGGTGTCTTACGAGGTCAGACAAACAGGACAGATGAGAAGAGGCTGAAGTCCGGTCTGATTAGGGAGAGGAGCCATAGCTTTAGGGCCCGCAATCACTTTTCATAGGACTGCAGCTGAAATGTGTTCAGGAGTTCGTATAACGTGTTTTTTTTTAATAACATCTCAAATACGAAATATTTCGAAACTATATCTTAGATCTTGACAGACTGATACGTATATTTCTATAACTCCTGAGCACATTTTGAAGACATTTAGAGCCAGCCCATCTGTGTTGTATGTTCAAGAGTTGCTATAACGTGTTTCATTATCAAAATTTCGAATACGAAATTTCTATGAAAAACCATACCTTATACCCAAATTTTGATTGACGGATAAGTAACAGAGTACAAAAAGCTGTGTACACGATGTGTAGCATAGCACAAAAACTATTGAACATGTTGAGTGTAGCAATTGTTCAAGCGTTTGCCAAATCTTATGTATTACATTTTTTCAAACGTCTTTTTTAACTTCTTAAAATTTTATATAAAAGTAATTTGCATAAAAATTTGAAAACGAACTATTAGGGGTGAAGGAGAGGGGATCTATTTAACCGGGGTCAGAAACTTAATCTTGATACTTCCACAGTAAATTCACCACTGAGGAAAACGTTTAGGTGATATAGTAATGACGTCAAATTGATGACTTGATCAATCTGAAAATTAAAAAAGCCTCTGATGACTTTCAGTGGAAATAACCGTATCAAGTTTCTTTCAATTTGTTCGAGAGATATCGTGTCTACAGACGGACGTACAGACAATATACACGGACATCATTGAAAAAGTGTATGATTTCTGGATGCACAAAACGCACAGATCCATCAATATTGAATGGTCTTTTTTTTATTATTATTCCCTTTACATATATCATGTGTTGCATGGAAAATATATGAAAGGAACATCTATTTGTATATAATATGTTATTCAAAATAGAATGATTCTATTTATATGTTGCCAGCTAGGAATGTTTATCCCACAATCTAGAGTATAATTTATGAAATGATTTTTTCTTAGTTCTGAAATTATATCAAAAGCGTTGTAGTGAGCGATGTCATCAATGTAATAAATCCACCAAAAAAGTAGTAGATAATTTTTGAAAAAATTGCCGATATCATATAGTATACAATTAAAATTAGTTTTAATTCAAATCAGATATCTTCGTGCAAAATTAAAGTAAAAAAAATCTGATGTAAGCAGTACATACATGACTTTCCTTATACAATGCAATGAATTTACTCTTTTGACAGTAAAAAAACAATAAGTTCCACGGTACTGTGTTTTTAACTTTGAATTGTACATTTGGCGATTTTACGAAAGGACAACATGCAAGACTATTTCAAAGTACCCAATAAACTTATATTTCACGCAACTCTATATAAACAATTATCAATATTGATAGCATCCTCCATAAGCGATCGAGCCCATATATTAAAATATTTTATTAATTAATGCATCAATTAGAAGTCATTTTCCTTAATTTAGCGTCATTTTTGTAATTTTGACGATATTTTCGTCAATTTGGCAACATTTAAAAAGTCAGCAAGTTGGAGATATTCGACAAATACTTCACCAAAATTTTGCCAAACGCTACGGACGGAAAATTAAGTTTTTCTTATAGTAGATTCTTATATTCTTTTCAAGATATTGAATTTTAGTCAATAAGTCGTCATTTTCATTGATTAAGTGCCATTTTAATCAATTTGGCAACATTTTCGTTAACTTGTTAATATATAGAAAAGTCGTCAAGTTGGCAATATTCCGCTAACTTCGTTGCTAAAATCTCGCTAAGCATTACGGATGAAAAATAAGTTATTCTTATAGCAAATAAATGACTATTGGTTTTCAAATAAAAAAGTGTTACCCAAAGTATCTTTTCTCATGAATGGAACGAGCTAGATCCACAGAAATGATGTCACCCAATTTATCACATGATATTATATATGAAAAGTGAACATATTTCACAATATTTAATAATTTTTTGATAAATTTATTTGAAATAAAAGCGTTCTAAAGCTTGTGTTAATTGTTTTCTAATAAAAACTACACAAGAAATAACTATTTGCATAACACTTTATTAAAGGTCTTTATTTTTTCAAAATTTCGCTCGAAAATTTAGGGGAGTTCTGAACACTAGACTGTGTTTAAAAACAATAGGCTTCCAGTATTCACGGATTGAAATTTTTGTACTAAATTTTATTCGAATCGCTCCATTCGTTCGTCAGATATCGTCTCCACAGACTTCATTGACACACACACAGAGACATCACCTCAAAAATGTTTGATTCGTGTTCAAGGATGCGTGAAACGTGCTCCCATCGAAAACTCGAAGTCGAATTTTCGACCCCGTCACAATACTTTTAGTATACATTATACTATGCATATAAGGAAAGTAATATATTTTATAATTTTATTTAATATTTCACTTACTAACTGTTTAGTTTGACTTATTACATGATCAAAAGAAATTTAATGCTGAATATTATTTTATTTGATACTGTTGAAATTTAGAGATTGACTGCTAACAGTGATGAAATAGCACTGTATAGCAACATAAAGTATATTCAGTAAACCTGCTGTCTTAAATAATCTGAAATTAAAAATATTTCGTTATTAGTTATAGCATAAACATTTGATTGAATATATTAATCAGTTTCTGAGCAACCACACCAGCAAAGAACGTCTTGCCTGAAGAAGAGGGATATTTTTTGCTTCTGAAACGATTGATATATTTAATCAACTATTTATGCTGTAACTAACGAATTAATTTTAATTTCAGGCTACAGAAACATTTTTTTAATCGGTAAAGATATGTTCTTTTATGTATAGAAAGTTTGTTATGGAAAGAAATCTATTATTCTATTATCGTTAAAAATATACCAAAGGAATATATTGATCCAATTCCCAGTAACGTAGGCTAGCGTAAGAATATATAGAATATATTTAATCAACTATTTATGGTGTAACTAACGAATTAATTTTAATTTCAGACTACAGAAACATTTTTTTAATCGGTAAAAATATGTTCTTTTATGTATAGAATGTTTGCTATGGGAAGAAATCTATTATGTTATTATCGTTAAAAATATACCAAAGGAATATGTTGATCCAATTCCCAGTACCGTAGGCTAGCGCAAGAATATAGCCCCTCCCCCGCCCCCTCCAGGTACAGCAGAAAGCAGAAACACAAGTTCTCTGAAGCTGAAGAACTCCGTTTTGCGGGAGGAATGGGACAAAGCGAACAAATGGAACAAATCGACTCTTCCTCGGACAAACTTCCACCTCTGTGCTTCCTACCATACCCATTACCTTAGGATGGAATGAACTCGCCGGTGTATTACTGCTTTGGCGGTCTAGTGGGTTGCTATACCTTAGTTAAACAATTGGCGATTTTTAAAACATAGTTACAGATTTTATTTCTAGATGGCACCACCATCCAATAAGCCAAAATTAGGAAAGATGCCTTTTTTGAAAATTAATTTAATATATTTACTAACTATAAAGAGTGTTCTAATTGTATTAGAAGATTCAGAAAAGCGTATTTTACAAGCAAAGTAAATTTCAGACTTTCATATTCAGTATTTTTTTTATTACTGCTCATTTTTATAAAATTGCATTGATGGTATAGGGAGTCAATGAGTGAGACTTCCCCTTAATGAATAATTGCAGGGCCATCTCCAACACACAGAAGGCTGAGCTGCTCGCAGACAGTCTTAGAAGCCAGTTTGAACCTCACTTTACTGTAGTCGATCCTCTGACGGTTGCAGTAATGCATCCCGTAGTTGAACAATTCATTTCCACCGCCATCTTCTAACACGCTCAGAATGGTCAAACATTCTGACATCACCCCCTATATTCGAAAACTGAAGAGTAATAAAGCAGCTGGGAGAAACCTTATTTCAACTAATATGATCAAAAACTTCCCTAATTCTTATGTTGCCTATCTTGCGTATCTTTTTAATTATCTTCTTAAATTGAATTACTTTCCACGGGCTTGAAAGGTGACCATTGTGTCCACCCTCCCCAAGCCCGGCCTAAATCATTCTGAAACTGTAAACTACCGACCTATTTCTTTACTGTCCCGTCTTTCTAAACTCTTCGAGTATGTCTTGGTTCAGCATCTGGCTGAGTTCTGCAGCTTTAGCGATACCATCATTCCTGAGCAATATGGTTTCAGGAGGAAGCACTCCACGCAACACCAGTTGCTTAGGGTTGCGGAACTCATTCACGAGGCTCGCTCCAAGCATCTCACCTCTACTATTGACTCCCTGGATATCCAAAAAGCCTTTGATAAGTTGTGGATAAACGGGCTGCTCTTTAAACTAATTGCTCTTCACTTTCCTGCTCACCGCATTAAAATTCTTCACTCTTACCTAACGGGGCGTAGCTTCGAGGTAAGAGTTTCTACCTCTCTCCCTTCCCAGGAATATACTCAGCATGATCCCACAAAGTTCTCTTGTCGACCCCAAATTGTACAACCTATACATTAATGATCTGCCACGTTTCCCCGGTGCCACCTTAGGCTTGTATGCCGACGACACGGCCCTGATCGCATAACATAAACAAACACAAGTCGTGCACAAAACCCTCCAATCGACTCCATGATGCAATGGTTAACAAATTGACGAATTAAAGTCAATGTCAGCAAATGTGCCGCCGTCAAGTTACCCCCACCCGGCCGGACTCCTACCATTAACTAAACTTTGAATAACAAGCCGATTCCCTGGCAATCTAATTACAAGTACCTTGGTGTGTACTTGGATTCAAATCTTACGTGGAAACTTCACATCACTGAAACTTGTCAGAAAGTGAAGTCTGCGCTAGCCCATATGCGCTCCCTCTTGATTGGAAGTAGCCGCCTGTCCACGAGAAATAGTAAGTTATTGTTATACAAGGTAATAATTTTTTCTTAGATTAAAAAAAATTATTCATAATAAAAGTGAAAAGTGAATAAATTCCGTGTACAACCGAAGAAAACACAGTATCCCCAAATTATTCCGTTCTCTCTATCTTTGAAATCGGTTTAAAAGAGATTTTTGTATCTTTCCGATGGTGTCGAGATGGAAACGCTGTGTTTATGGAACCGGTTTGTGTGGAAATGGCTCAAAATCGTGCTAACTCGATCTAAAACACAATAAGGAAAAAACTCATTTGAATTAAAAAGAAACACTGAAGTACACCTGTGTACCAAATTTCAAGGCCGTACGTTGCTTAGACTGTTACATACGCAAAAAGACTTCTTCATTGATCAGGAAAGATTTCTTTATTAGTATAATGAACTTTTGCTATTTTGTTGACTATGCCATAATCATTTATATGCGCTTACGACAATAACATATGGATACGACATTGATTTCATTGCTTGAACTTAGATTTGGCGGCCTTTTGTCTGCTCTGTTGCCATTGCTATTTGTAAATGGTCCAATACTGTGAAAAGGGTTCAAGAAGCGAGCTCAATGTTTAATATTGATTCATATAAGACTTTATCATATAAAAATTATTCTTAAATTGCTTCCAAAGATAAATTGAATAATAAAACTACGTGCATAAATTACTTCATATAAGGTGACAGAAGCAAAAGCCAGCTTTCTTGTACAGGATAAAATTACCAAACATTGGGTCTGGGAAACCAAGGAAGTCTGTATCAAAATATACAACTTGTTGGCGACTATCATTTCTCTCGCCAAATAGTTATATGCGTGACATTAAAAGTATGCAGAGCTGTGTGTAGAACAAATGAACCTGCATTGGGTCTGGGAAGTATGGAATTGCCATTTAGAACAAATGAACTTGGGTTGGAAAAACAAGAAAAAAAAATAGATTTGCCATTTAGAACAAATGAACTTACATTGGGAAACCAAGAAAGTACCTTTCAACACAAAAACCAAAGTAAATTACCAACCAATTCAAACTTCATGTTCTCTGGTTAAAGAAGCATCCTTAGCCTCGGTTGAAGTTGTTGATCTGCCTTTGATCCTTAAGAAAGGATCTGTTTTATATTTCTAGAACAGGTTAATAACTAATATCAATTAATTTGTGTACACAACAATGTTTTCGTTTTTCAGCTTAATCATATTGAGTGTATGCGAAGTATTAGAAGTTTCGACTGATACATAATTTGAAAGAAACCTGCAACGTGAATCATGGCAGTGTTACAAAAGTATTAACATTTGTTTACTAATAAAAAATTACATGGAAAATAATTATTAATTTTAAATTAACCATTTTCTAAACATAACATTTTAAACATAACGCTTTCAATATAACGGTCAAAAATTTTGAGGCTTTAGATGTTCGATTCTGAACAAATTAGAGTATTCTAATATATTTTGAGTTGTTATAATCTCACCAAATTGTGCTTGCGTTACTCTGATCTTTTTAGGGATATCGAGTATTACACATAAATAGAATATTTTAAAACCCTAAAACGCCAAATCCTTGTGCTGTGATGCTCAAAACGTGTAATTGTGAAAGGCCCAGACCATACAGCCAACCCAGGGGTTTACGGCAGTTAAATGTATGGCCGGGGAAAACGTGTAATTGTGTAAAACTTCTGATTTGAATTATCGATCCAATCTAACTAATTTCTCTATCGATTATATTCGGTATATAGTAAAAATAATAGTTTGAAACGGGTCTTTAAAACGTAGAAAAGATTTCACTCATATACATGGAGATTTGCATCAACACCTATATCCAACAAAAACTATTTTCATATCATGTCTAAACATGCATTGCAGTCCTACAGAGATAAACGATGCTTCAAAGTAGTCATCGGTCATACTCGCAGAACTCAAAACCCGCGTATAAGGGGCGTTCCCGGAATTAGGATTACACTACCACTGTATACAGGGTGTCCCAAAAAGATTAATACGCGCCTTAATTCTTGACCTGTTGGAGATAAGTGGACAATGCAAATTGCAAAAATGTTGAAAGTAAGGTAGGGCATAAGACCACGTTCATGAAATAGTCTTCCCATTCATTTTCAAAAAGTGACACTTTTTAAATTTTTATACGACCCCCTTAGACACATTGGGTTAATCAGAAAATTTTTGTTTTTAATGCAAAATGATCATTAAAAAACCCGCATAGATGTATCTTTAAAATTGAGCGAGTTATATTTAATTGAAAATTGAACATTGTGAATGGGGACCCTATATCCAATTAGAAATGTAAATGTGTGACATATTAAAAAAACGATAAAACTGGATGATAATACAAAAGATACCCAACCGCGTAGTGAGTATCACTGCTTTATAGGATCACTGTCGGTGTAATGCTTTATTTAGATGCATTTGTGATAAAAAATTTTGACACATATTAAAGTATAACATCCAAGTATTACCGTATAACGTATCTAAAACATTTCCATCGTGCATGTTCATGATCCCTATTTTCACTGATGAAACAGTCTTTCACGTGGTGCGGAAAAGTGGCATAAGTCAGATTTTTCCTTTATCATAACTCAGTTGATATTAAAGATACAGATATGCGGTTTTTTTAAAGATCTTGTTGCATTAAAAATGAAAATTTTCTGATTGACCCAATTTGTCTAAGGGGGTCGTATAAAAGTTCAAAGAGTGTAATTTTTTGAAAATGAATGGGAAGACTATTTCAACATTTTTGCAATTCACATTGACCACTTATCTCCAACAGGTAAAGAATTAAAGCGCGTTTCAATGTTTTTGGGACACCCTGTAGACTTCTAGTTTCGCGTTTATGTGCTCGGCATCTCAAAATAGCCGATACTTACAGTAGCAGCAATAAAACTTGTCATGTGTTAAAATTTCTGTGAACGATAAATGCCCACAAGTTCCGAAAATACTCTTGACTCTAAACCTGTGAATTAACTATGTTACTATAACTGAAATGCTCGTTTCAATACTATTAAGCCACTAAAACTGTGTCCGTGGTTATCAACTAATTTCTCCTGTAAAAGGGAGCAAGAAAGACAATATTGTCCATCAGTTGATGTGTCTTATATTAGATTAATAATTGAGGAATAAACTGGCTCAGTTATGCGATGTTTATAGCTGCACATAATAAAGGAAAGCATAAGAAGCCTCCGTCCCACCGGAAGGTATACGGCTCGAAGACCAGTCGTCGCGTTAGCAAGATTAGACAAGTTATGATCAAGATCGCACGTCCGGCACACAGCCAGGCCCAGTGGCCGCGGCACAGCCTCCGACGTAATAAAGGCAAGTCAGATTTCTTTAAATTTGATCGCTTTAACTTGACAAAGAGATGTCATATACCAAGGAATTCTCTCTTTTGGAAATTTATAACATGAAACTAAGGGGATAAATAGAAAACTAATATCAATGTTTCCCTACGAAAAGTAATTTAATCCCTACACATAATTAATTTCTCTGTGAGAAGAAGTATAGCTATGTATACGACTTTTGTAACGATTAATTAACGGTCAGTGTGTGAGATTATTTTTAGTAGCAGATAGGATAATATTGATAAATATAAGTAATGATTCTTTAGAGTATTTATTTTAAAACAATTTCGTATAAATTACGATATATATCGAGAAATTTGATAATTTTTTCATATTTCACATTTCATCCATTTTCCTAAATAAATGGTATTAACTAAAATTTCCTTATCGTAAGAAATTTTGCTTTCCCATAGAAAAATTTTCAATTTATTACAATTTATTGGAAACGCTGAAACGAAGTCTAAAACTAAGGACTAGTGATGAACACTTAAATATTGCCATTAGCTAGCTCAGAAGAATTCTTTTTGCTCAGAACGTCACCCAAACCCTAAAGGGAAATAAATTTCCTGAATTAATTTCAAATTTAATGAATGACTTTGAAAATGACTGACTGCAAGCAAGGTGAATGTTTTCAATGGATAAGCGGTTAGAAGTCTGAAAATATATAATTTCGTTTTGTGGGATGCGGCGAAATTTTATTGGCATTTCAAGGTAATAAGTATACACGTAATTTTAAAAATTCCATGAGTTATATGTATTATTAAAACACATTTTATACCAGTAACACATCATTGGTGTAGTTAAAACTATCAGCCTCGTATCCATATACTGGCATTGCTATTTTGAGAATTATCATTGTTTTTCATAGGACATAATGTTGTAAAATGGAAATAATGTACTTCATTTTGAACGTACCTAAGAGCTTTAGCAATGCAACGAAGGACTTTATTTTGGAAAACTTGCAGTTTCTGAATATGGCATTTTGCCGCGGCATCCAAGATGGGACAGGCGTACAAAAATGCTGGTGCAATGACTTGTTTGTAAATCAGCAGTTTATTAGGGAGGGAAAGGTGGGGTTTTTTACAGAGAGGTGGTACCATTGGAAGTTAAATTAATTAATTGCACTAAGATATGTTTAATAAAAGCAAAAGTTTCAGTGAAGGTGAGAAACCTAAGAATGTGAAAAACTGAAATCGAAACAATTAAAGACAAAGACTAAAATAATGGGGAGTCCATAATACCGGTTAAAGAATGGTAAACACTGCTCAGGAATGCCAACTTAGTCATTTTGTGGCTAGATTTAGCTATTTTTCAGGCCGTTATCAACAAAAAATGTAAAATCTAAATATAACCGTTTGTAACTATGTACTTATAAGGAATTTTACTGAATGTCACCTGTTAATATTTAAACATTTAGAAAATGAAACACTTCTTTGGTTATGAGTCATTAAAAAGCACAAAAAGGAACCGTGACACAGAAATAACAAAGATAATATTTTTAAATCGTACTTATACATTGTGTATACATTATGTATACATTACATATTTTTTCATCTCCTTTATCATTAATAATGCTATTTTCCAGTTGTAGATTCTTTATTTAGTCCTAATGAAGAAAAAGCAAACATTCTTAATGAAAAGACAACAATAATAATCTACTCAATGAATAGCAGCACATTAATTCCACTTTAAATTTAAATTTTATCTATTTATTAAATTTATTCCCTTTCAAATTTAAATTTTATCTATTTATTAAATTTGTTCTATTTTAAATTTAATCAATTTATTAAATTTACTCCATTTTAAATTTAAACTTTATCTATTTGTTAAATTTATTCTATTTTAAATTTAAATTTTATCATTATTTGGCACATTAGTACCACTAATATGGATTTCTACTATATTCAAATATATAAAAGTCAGATATAAATAGTAAGAGACCAAAAGTTAGGTATAAACTCAAATTTTAGATCCATAATTTCATTTTACAAAATATCTTAGAGTTTTAGAGCCTTGTCAATCACACATACTTTCACACACACACCACTTCAAAAACATCTGATTCGTATTCAGGCATGCTTGAAACGTGCTCTCCCGTCGAAAACTTTCTAAAAAATTCCTAATTTGTTGCTTCACGACACAAATATGTAAGCGGTGAAAATATTAGTAAACAAAAAATAAGTTATAAGGAATGACAATGATTTTTAATAAAAATTAATTGAATGTAAAAAGATTATTTAAATCTTGTCAAACAAAACGTTGAAAATTGAATGATTATTAAAAGGCACAATAAAAAGTTTCGGAAGCATACAACTATTTACAGATTTTTTAACTCAATTTATTAATTTACCTGCGCTTTTTGGGAACTCGTTGAGTCCCTTCTGGGGTCTTTTCGTTCCATCGTTTTACTTTCTTTAGGGTGGGTTACATCGAAATCAAAGTTTACTACCTCAGTTGGAGACGAGGAACCGGAGGAAGCTGGCGAAATGAAGGGGGATGGAGGACTAGATTCTTCCTCGCACACCACCAGCTTAAACTTTTCCGCATCTCTCTTGGGGAGTTCTGAAAAAGAAAGTTCTTCTCATTTAATCTTCGTTTTTAAGTTAAATTATGATGTATAAACTTGATTTATTCGAAAACTTGTAATAGCATTTTAAGAAACTGTATTTAAGACAAATGAATATAGAATTTTGGCATAGGGAAGAAAATGTTGGAATAATATTATGTTTTATACCGAATACATTTTAACTATTATAAAATCGGTGTAACTCATTTTTTTTATTAAAAACACTATTGCATGGCCCAGATACAAAAATCTCGCATAACATTAATATCGCACATATAAAAGTAATTTGTATTTCTGATACTAGCAATTATGGAGTTTTCTTTTTTACTTTCCCTGCAATACATTGTAATGTATAGGGAAAGTATTGGAATCATGCCGAAAATCACACTTCGAGTTTTCGACGGATCTACACGTTTCGAGACCTCTAGAATACGAAAAAACTATTTTTAGCGTGACGTCTGTGTGTGTGTCTCTGTCTGTCTGTCTGTCCAGATTTTGTATCCACTCTAACTAAAAAACTAATAGACCGATTTTCATAAAATTGGGTAGGTAAGTCACTTGTGGGCGAATCTGGTGCTGATTAGTTTTGGGTACGATTGGGGATAAAAGAACCCGCCTTTTTTTCTTTTGGAGGGGGGGAGTTGGGAGATATTAGCATTTTGTAAGCTAATTTACACATTTCAGTTTATAGCAAAATGTATGTAAGTTAATTTTAAATGCCTTAAGCATTTTACTTTGTTATTAATATACATAATAATAAAACGCAATTCTTTACTAATCATAATATTGACACTATATTCACATCATCTCAAGTTATGGGATATTTCGTTTTGATATGTAAAAAGCTTAGAATACAAAACTAAAATCCTCAAACTTCAAATATAATGCATAAAAAATGTATTTACAATAATTAACAACATATATTCATTTAAATATAAAAACATTATACTCCTTTTTAACAATATAAAATAAATGAGTATTAAGATAGTTTTATATAAGGAGAATGCATATTATATAAACCTAAGAAAATCTCTTTATCATTAAGGAGGGGTTATTAGGTATTTCACCCTCATTATAGAAAAATTACATTAATTATCTAAAGAAGTAAAACAAAATTCACCACTGTAACGCTCCATTCGGTCACAAACCTTTTTTCACCAGATCATAGATGCATGTGTCAGACATGAATTTCCGGGGGCACATGAAATTTTAGGAGGGGGGGTGGGTGGCAAGTTTTCTATTTGCCCTATATAAATATATCTAAATGCCGTCACATAAATACTAGGTTAACGTAAAATGCCCCGAATGTACACATTATTAATGTTACATTCAATTCATTTAAATTTTGATTTAACAATCCGTCATTCTTATACAATGTCATTCCTATGTAATCACTTCGATTGTTCTTTAAAATTAAATTCTGTTAATGTCAGAATACAATTATTTTTTGGGCCCCTCACGCTTTTCACGATCAAAATATAGTGTGGTAACTGCAGGAGAGGTCGACCTTGTTTCGAACGAGTAGGATTCAAAGGCGCCCGTAAAACTTATTCCTGAGATAGCCAAACTCAAGGATGGGAGGTAAATATCTATTAACTTAATACCTACATTTCTGACCTTAAACGTTCGAGGGAGCGAAAGTGCCCCCTCGCGCTCCCCTATGGGCGCCCATAGAACATTTTCCAGAGGGTTAACTCATGGATGAGAAGTACAATATTGACTAACTTGATACCTACATTTGTGACTTTGAACGCCCCTATGGGCACCCATGGCTGTAAGTGTTGAAGACCCAGACCATTTGACTAGCCCTATAGGGCTTACAGCAGTTGTTTGAGTGGCCGGGAGAGATGGGTATAAGCACAGACTAATATTGTATTCTGTGGCTATAAGTGTTGCAGACCCAAACCACTCGGCTGACCCAGAGGGCTTACAGCAGCTATTTGAGTGGCCGGGGTGGCTATAAGTGTGTAAAGCTTAAGACTTCACGGAAACTTTTGTGGGGTCTGGAAAGACTCCATTTTTCCACTCCTGGGGAACTCGAAACTCAACTCCGTTAGGTTCTGTCTTGAGGTTACTAGTATAAGCAGGGAGTTTTTTCAATGAGCGCCCATAGGGGAGGGAAAGGAGGCACTTCCGTTCCCCTGGACATTCAGTGTCCCAAATGTGGGGATCAAGGTAGTCGATATTGTACATATCATTGAGTTTAACTTTTAAAAAAGTGCTATGGGCGCCCATGCTTATGGTATCGACAACGGGACAGAACCTAACGGGGCTTAGTATTTTTGTTTCTCACTCGAGGGCGAATAAAATGGGTGGGAGTGTCAAAAAGACTTTATCAATCAATGACTTTGAGTCCTTCACAGCTTAACCGAATTAACTTTTATTTTGTTCAAATATTGTATTTGAAACGATTATAACCGCGAAACTCAACATATCTTAAATCAAGAATATTAATTTCCCCAAAGGGACAGGAATTATCAAATAAATTGAACTTCATTTTCCAAGATATTGACTATCATCAATTTGACATCATTTTTATTAATTTAGTGTCATTTTTGCCACTTTGGAAACATTTTAAATAAAATGTCAAGTTGACGATATTTTGTTAATTTATCGACAAGCATTACAGACATACAGATAAACTAATAAATTACATTTGACAAATTGTTTGATGTCAAAATACAAAACTATTGTAAAACAGTGTCTCGTGAATAAAACGTACCAGAATGATGCTAACACCGTTGTCACATAATATTGTACATGGAATGGAAGCATATTACGGTAGTTAGCACTGTTTTAATTTCATGTATTTTTTAAAATTTATTTGAAAAACGTACAATATATCAAGAATAGTTCATGCTATTATCCCAAAGTTTATGTTATTCATTTTCTAATAAAAAATTAAATAAAAAATTATATTTTATGTAACAATATTAAAGGTTCTTATTTTTTATGATTTTTTTCAAAATTTCATTTGAAAGTTTGGAACTGGTTTCCAAATATTCGATTGCTTATAAAATCAATAGACTTCCAGTATTCACTGATTGTAATAATCGAATTTTTTGCTTGTTTGTTTGAAACGTTCCATCCGTTCGTTAGATATCGCATCCACTGACTCAAGGACGTACACACTAATATACATACACACACACAAATACACATACACACACTAATATACATGCACATACTACATACATTAATATACATGCACACACACACAGATATCACTTTAAACAGATATCACTTTTTTATGTCCTTTTTGACAAATAAAAACAAATTAGCAATTTTTTCTATTTATTTTCTCTAGGGTTTCTTTATCAGTTTATTTTAAATTTTAAGAAAATTTAAAACAATTTTTAATACAGAAAACTGATTATTCTTTGTTTATATCTTTAACAAAAATGAACATTTAAAAAATAGTTGTTATTGTTAAAGATGTAAAAATGGCAACTAGCCATGCCTAGTTGGCACGTAGAGTCAAAACTATAAGCGTCAAATGACGCCTAGCTCAAATTTTTAATTTCTAACACTGGCAGTCATGACAGGCATATCGGGAAATGTTTCATTAGTGTCTTAGTAAAATTTGTAAATATTTCGTATAGATGTTTGCTTTCAGCTCAGTGTTGTTGGAAGGAGGGTGTCACTTGGGGGGCTGGTCGCAGATGGCGACAGTATCCCACGTCCACTACGGTTTAATTTTTATTTTAGAATAACATTTTTAATTACTTTTACAAATATACACTTCAAGTTTTTCCCCAATGTACTCCAGCTTAATAATAACAAAAAAATAAATCCTTACTTGGAACAGTTGACTTTTTCTGTGATTCAGAGGCTTTACTTTCTTTCTGTTTCGAACTTTCGGCTTTCCTCATCTTAACTCCCGATAAAAAAGAATCACTAAATCTCAATGAGATGATTAATTTATGCTGGAGGGAGAATTTAATAGATGAATGCTGGCCACTCAGTTCTATATATATGCACTTCACTGCAAGTGGAAACCTAAGATTCGGCCTTGTTGCCAAAAATTCCAGGCATAAGCATAACTGCGTTCAGAAGTCATGACCGAGTGTTTATATCGTTTCAAAATTGATTGGCCCAGGCTAATGTCCGGACATTAGCCTGGGCCATCCGGATTTCATCGGTTGAGATTCTGAACGCACCCTTATGATTCGCGTAAGAAAATTTCGAAAGTATAGAATTATATTTTATATATATATATATATAACTACTTCTTTTTATTATATGTATATGTCCGTGGTTTTGCTTCTATGGTGATGTTAATATTATTTGAATTAAATTTTTTATTATTACAATTTTCTAATATATATATATATATATATATATATATATATAAAATTAAATAAAATTATATATATATATATATATATATATATATATAATTAAAAATCTATCTGTCTGTCTGTTTGTCCCATCATCACGGGAGAACGGCTGAACCGAATTTGATGAAATTTTGTGGGTAGCCTGGAAATAGTCCCACTTAAAATTTAATCCATGTTTGGAGTTTCTACGATCAGTGGTTCTCGAAATATTAGTAAAAAACGAAATTTTCGTTTGTCTCATCATCACGGAAGAACTGCTGAACCGAATTTGATGAAATTTTGTGGATAGCTTTGAAATAGCCCCCCATAAATTTGGTATTATATCTGAGTTTGATGGGAGATTTTTTGCGTCAATTAGTCACTTTCTGAAAACATGATTTAAATGGGAAATCTAACTCCATGGTTTATTTTTCACAAGCTTTTACTGAACAATGAAAAGTATAAAGAAATCAAAATGGTTATTTAATTTCGCAGTTTATGAGGAAGATTCTATCTTATAATATGCTGCTCAGAAACGCAATTAAATTAAATCTGTCTTTAATTTTAATTATCATTTTTTCGATTTGAATAATAAATAAATAGATATAAAAAAATATTTTAGAAAAGAAAGATTTAATTTTTTTCATAGCATTTTTGACTGGGTAATATCAATTACGGTCTTCAGGTTTAAACGTTATTATTATTGATATTTTAGGGGATTATTGATTCAGGGATTATTCATATTTTCAAGTTATTATGCAATTGTTTTATTATGACAAAAATTGTTTAAACTCATATATTGTACGTTGTACGAGTAATCGTCTACAAGTACACGGGTATATCTCCTAATCTACGAGAATATAAGTAGTACAGGTATATTGGCATATGTTTTGATATATATTGACATATATTGGAATCAATTATGACCTTCTGGTATAAAGAGTTCGGGGATTATTGATATTTTCAATTTATTACGTCATCTCTTTTATTTTGGCAAAAATTTTTGAGACTTATTGTGATACGGGTAATCTTCTACTAACACACTGGCATATTTTCTAATCTGCGACAATATAAGTAGTACGGGGTTGCATATATTGATTCAATTCCTTTTTATTATATACTCCGTACGAAGAACGGGTATGCTGCTAGTATATATATATAATTGATAATATTTCCGTTTATTTGTGTGTGTATTTGTCCCATCATCACGAAAGAATAGCTGCACCGAATTGAAGGAAATTTTCGGGGTAGACTGGGAATAGCCCTACTTACAACGTTGTTTCGAGTTTGTTTTGGAAACGTTGTTTCCCACTTGAAACGAGTCCATGTTTCGAGTTACTGAGACCAATGGTTATCGAGATATTAATAAAAAACGTACCGCCCATTGAGATACAATTATGCCAAAAAATTTTTGTTATTCGGGGAGAGGGGGTGGCATTATGTTGCTAAGCGACGAAATATAACCCAATGAGTTTATAACTGAAAAAAAAAAATACGTGTGAGAATGATGTCATCAAATGTATCGCATGATATTACATATGAAAAGTGAACATGTTTCTCAACAGTTAATATTATTTTTTTATTTACAGGATTTATTGATAAATTTATTTGAAAAATGCGCAATATCACAAGAACGATTCATGCTAACGTTCTAAAATTTGTGTTAATAGTTTTCTAATAAAAAATTGCGTAAGAAATGATTATTTGAGAAACTTTATTAAAGGTTTTGATTTTTTGTTAATTTTTTCAAAATTGCAATCGAAAATTTGGTGGTTTCTGGACATTCGATTGCGTTTTAAAACAATAGGTTTTTAGTATTCATCGATTGCAATTTTTGTACCAAATTTCGTTCAAATCACTCGATTCGTTCGTAAGATATCGTCTGTACAGACACACACACACGCACAGACATAATTTAAAAAATGTTTGATTCGTGTTCAGGCATGCTTGAAACGTGTTTCTCCGTCGAAAACTCCAAATTAAATTTTCGACCCCGTCAAACATTATACTATGCATATACTATGCATATGGAAAATAAAAACATGAAATCTTAAACATGAAATCTCACAAAGATCTAAGAGGGGTAACGAAATACAACTCTAGTTACTTTCCTCATTGATATACATTTCATAATGCATAAGGAAAGTATTGTGACGGGATCGAGAATTTGTGTTATCGACGGGAGAGAACGTTTCAAGCATCCCTGAACACGAATCAAACGTTTTTGAATGATGCTTGTGTGTGCGTGTATGTGTGTGTGTGTATGTGTGTGTGTGTATGTGTGTGGGTGTGTGTACGTGTGAATGTGTGTGTGAATGTGTGTGTGTACGTGTGAATGTGTGTGTGTGTGTGTGTGTGTGTGTGTGTGTGTGGAGACGATATCTTCCGAGCGAATGAAGCGTTCTGATACAAAAAAGAAGGAAAGGATTGTTAAAATGTCGAAAATTCGAATTCGAAATTTAAACGAAATAACACGTTTCAAGTACCTCTGTATGTGTGTATGTATATATATATATATATAGTTTCACAAATATCGAAGCATGCTACAAGAATTAAGGATACTTTGTAAATATGAATAGTTATAGATACTAGAGTATTAAGTAATAAGGAATGACGATACAAAATACATTTAATTTACTGTTAAATACTTTTATTTTGTAGGTTTGTTATAAAGTTAGGTTTTTAGCTTTTTCGAGTTGCAGCTTCTCACTTTTCTATCATTGGACTTTTAAATTCTTTATATATATATATATATATATATATATCATATAAAAACCAGTAATCAAATTCAAATAGAATTCCTATGCATATCCACAAAAAGCAAAGGCACAACTCAGGAAAAGGCGCCAAGCCGCTCTATACTCCGAAGCAGATAATAATCCAAGAAAAAGAAGATTTAAAGGAATATGGGATAACCAAATGCTTTGCATTTAATGGTTGGGGAGGATTGCGACTCCCCCTCCCGTTTAAAGCTGTTTTTCTAGCCTAGGCAAACGCTCACGGTACCAATACAAAGCAAAGGTTGGTCCCCAATGCGTGCTAATACGAAGGCACCCGGATACGGAAGAACAAGACCAACCAACAGAAGGAAACTGGACCAAAAGTGAATCCTGCCCAATTCGCTAGCAGGTACGCATAAACTTTATTTACTTGCAGTTTGATGAAGTAAACTGTCAAAATCCACATGATCATTGAAAATCGATTTATAACAATCCTTTAAGAAATATAAAGGATAATGTTTATATAAAGCCTCATTTATGATTTTAATGTTGCTATTATTGCAATCCTTTTTAAACGTATTGTAAATTTGGTTTTTCTTAAAATGTCCGAGTATGATATTTCTGAAATTATTCTTGGTAAGATTTGTTTTCCAATCGATGAGATGATTGATCTTAATTCTATATAATTCTCTTTTGTCATATAACGTTGTATAATGACCATATAATCCATGTTTTTTTATTGAGATGTCCAGAAAATTTACCGCTTCATTTTCTTTTTGACAATTTTCTATTAATTCCAATTCCGGTGGGTAGAAAGCAAAATCGAAATTGGTGGTGTCTTCATAACACCCCAATAGCACATCGTTAACAAACCGGAAATATGGTATCTCTGACAAAATATGGGTTCCTTTTTCATATGTTGAGAGGTAAATATCAGCCAAGATTAATGAGCAGGCTCCTCCCATTGGAATTCCCTTTATTTGTCGGTAATAATTTTTTCCGTTATATAGAATATTTTCCTTTAATACTAGTTCAATAAGGTCAAGGTATCTTCGATAAGTAATAAAATCCTTCAAATCAAATTCATGTAATTTTTCCAAGATTGAGTATAAATTAGATAAATCAATGTTGTTAAGAAGGTCGCGGAAATCAAAGCTTTTAAAACATATATTTTTATTACAATGTTTTAAACGATCGATAACTTCTATTCCGTTCTTGATCATGACATGATTCCGTTTTTTGATGTTTTCCATCACAAACTTGAGGATGTTCAATAGTCGTTTATTAGCTATTGTCAGATATGATCCACAGCCAACTGTAACTGTACGGAATTTTACAGGCTCTTTATGCATCTTTGGAATGAGGATTAAATATGGAAATTTAACAGATTTTATTTCATTACCGATTCGTTTGTACATAGCTTTAATCCTTTTGGATAGAACATTTCCATTATTGTGTACTGGGATGTACATAGTATTGTCTTGGTAGCAGTGGAGAAGTGTATCTATGTAAAATTTTTTACATGTAAATGCAAAATGTGATACCATCTTGTCAGTATAAGTTATAACAAAATTTTCTTTTATAGTTTGTATAGCTGCAGGTATTGAAAGATTCCTTATTTTGTTATCTTGTTTGTTGTAATAAAACTGAAATTCTTTTGAAAAATTATATTTCCATTCTTGAAAGGCTAGGATAGGTAAATTGTGCTATTGTATATGTGTACTGCTATTTTATAAATGAATTCTTCTAGATCTTGATTGAAATTTTCGACTACTTGGTTATATTCTTGTGATCTGTATTTAGTTCCGAGTTTGAAAATATTTTTTAGAGTTTTATCTGAGATAATATCCAGATCACCTGTAATGATGTGATTATGATAAGGATCTTTATGTTTGCTATCAAGGCATTTGCATTCTGTTGTTTTAGTATCTAATTCTTTACAGATATTGTTGTAGTTGAAGAATCTTCTACCGTTTGTGCGTACGAAGCGGTAAGTCATTTTTTCCTTAAGGTCCTGAATAGGTAAGAAAGTTTTTATCTTGTAGAGTATCGATTTAAAGGGAATTCCATCAAATTTCTTATTTCGGAATGTGGTTATAAAATATTCCATACTTTGCTTGTTCTGTATTCTGGGTTTTAATGTAATTTGAAATTTTCCGGCCCTTAATTTAATTAAGTCAAGCATAATGGCTATATTTTTATGTGTTTCTTCTATTTGAAAGTTAATAGGTTCTTCCAACGTATATTGCTGTATGAAAGCCCATATTCAAGGTAAATATTTGATTTTTATACTGTAAATGACTTCCTTAATACAACTGTACTTGATTCCGTCTTTGGATTTAAATGATTCTATAAATTTGGAGATTTTTTCCTCTGTGTTGTTATAGCTATAATGGTATTTACCTCTTCCTCTATGCCATCGCTGTGACTTCCTTTGTATCAATGAACTTGCTAATGGATGATTGTCAATATTTCTACAATAATCTAAATTGTAGCTTTCTTTAAAATTGAGGGAATTCAATCCATAAGGGAATGTCGTTGAGTCGGCTGAATATGTGTGGCCTCCCACCACAATCTTTCCATCAATTGAGGTACTATATCAAGAATGGTGATGATGGTTCTAGAAAAATCATGTTGTCTGAAATGCCTAATTTCCAAACTGCTTAATTGTCGATCGAGTTGTCTTTTCTTACAGACTTGACTCCTGTGTAAATTGATTCTTATACAGTCAAACCCCTCTCAACGCTCACCCCTGAGATATGTTCACTCAGTTTTTACGGTCAGTTATAAATTCCCCGGCAGGAAACTCATTAACAATATGCACTTTGAACCCCTGATTAGCGGTCACCCTCAGATACGGACGCGGACACTATTTTAATGATTCATTCCATTAGACTAAAACCTCTGTATGGACACAGCCAAAATTTGAATTACATTAAGAGCAAGCAATTCAAAAGGGAGATAAGGAGTAGCTGGAACTCCCCCACCCCTCAGTCACAAAGGAGTGGGATCCATTTCAAGGGAAAAACTCAACTAAGACCAACCACAAAGGGCACAGAAGTGGCGTGCGCATGGTCGTTAAATTAATATTTAATGCATTGCTTTTCGAGAATTTGAAGTCACATCGGCATTGAGGTCGTAGAGTTCATATGTGTATGTATAGTCAGTCACCCTTCTTTCGAAATGTCCAACATTAGTAATCATAATGCTCTGTCTCTGAAAGATTGAGTATAATGAAATTATACAAATTATAAAGTTATTGAGTATAATGAAAAATAAAGTGGGAGTTCGTACCCTCGTAACTAAATTTAATGTAGGAAGAACCCAAATATGCTGTATTTTGAAAGAAAGATTATTGGTAAAATCAATGGTTGAAAAACGGAAATCAAGAAAGAAAAAATAAATTTCCTGAAACACCTGGATTTGCTGTAGATACAGTTGTTTATGCTTGGTTTGTTTTTACAAGAAACAAAAATCTCCATATTTCCGGACTAATTCTCCAAGAGAAAGTAACAGAAGCCGCAGAAGAGTTAGGATTCACAGACTTCAAAGCCTCGAATGGTTGGCTGGATCGATTTCGCGTTCGACATGAAATCGCGATCAGGAAACTGGTCGGCAAATTGGCTGATGTCGACAATGGTGTGTGTGAAGATTGGATTGAAAAAATACCAAAGTTTATTGAAGGATATTCAACAAGGGATATCTATAACATCGATGAAACTGGACTGTTCTTACGAGCTCTTCCTGCTAAAACGTTTTGCTTAAAAAAAGAACGTTGCAATGGAGGAAAAATTTCTAAAGAGCGATTGACAATACTGCTGGGAGCAAACATGCAAGGTGAAAAGTTAACCCCTTTGGTGATTGGAAAAGCAGCAAAGCCTCGCTGCTTTAAGGGACTGGATATACGTGGCTTACCCGTCGAATTTTCACTCTAATAGGAAAGTATGGATGACTTCTGATATCATGTTGAAATATTTGATAAACTTAGAGAAGAACTTCGTGAAGGAAAAAAGAAAAGTCCTGCTGTTTATGGATAATGCCACATCCAACAGACGTTCGCCTGAAAAACATAAAGGTAATTTTCCTTCCCTCTAACACGACATCAAAGTGTCAACCACTGGATCTCGGTGCAATCAAATCTTTTAAAGTTCAATACCGCAAGCTGCTTTTAAAGCATTTGATCTGCAAAATGGAAGAAGCTAAATCAGCCACAGAACTATCTAAGTCGATCAACGTTTTGAATGCAGTTGGATGGATAAAATCCGCATGGAATAGTGTAAAAGAAGAAATGATTTCTAACTGTTATCAAAAAGCTGGTTTTAGGGAGTTTGCAACGCTGAAGTTTTTAAAGTGTTAGACGGACTAAAGACATTTTCCTGTTAGCATAATGATGGAAAGGCATTAAATTTAGTCTCACAACTTAAAATACACTTCGAAGGAGAAAGACCGGTAGCTAAAACCCACCAAACATCAATTGATCAGTTCTTTTCCCGAAGGTAAATAAATTCAATGTATACTACTGTACGTTTTTTGCATATGAACTTACATGTTGTGAATTTAATTGTTTTTATGAAACAAATGTGCACGTTCGTCACCAAGATCGCAGTTGGGGGGGGGGGAGGGGGGGTTAAACCCCGATGAATGAAAAATTTAACACTGAAAAGGTACAAGGTAAAGATCCAATCAGGTATAGTATCAAAAACAATGTTCAACGTCGCCCCCCCCCCCCCCGAAATCAAATTTCGGCTACGGGTTTGTCCGTTACCTTAAAATTGTTTCATGTTCACAAAAATAGGCATGTTTCAATATCAGGAACTTAAAACGATTAAAATGTAATATTTGATCTAATTTAGAACGATCCTCTCTTTTACGGTCACCCCTCGTTTACGGACAAATTTTTCTGTCCGGAAAGTGACCGTAAATGAGAGGTTCCACTGTATTAGATTTTTTGGGCTCTTAGTTTTCAGTTATTGGCTTTCAAAAAAGCGAAATCTGCCAAATTTGGCAAAGTTTTGAAATCTGAAGTTTTTAAACAGCTGTAGATCAAAAACTAGAGATCTCAAATTGGTGTCATTTTTTTTGCTTTTAATGGGTCTTAATTTGATATATGACTATGCTATTTCAAATTTGAATTTTTTGAAAAACTTCAAAAACAAAATTTTTTTTTGAAAAAAAAAAAATTTAGATTTTCTAAAAACAATTTCTCTTTTAGTTTGTAATTATTTTAGAAACTCCAATTTTAAAAAAGAGTTAAATACCATAATTATGTTATATATCAAATTAAGGCCCACCGAAAACAAAAGACGGCACCAATCTCTCTCTTGGTCAAATAGTTTTTGATCTACAACTGTTTAAAGATTTCAAAACTTTGCCAGATTTGGCTTTTTTAAAAAAGTGAATAACTGAAAATCTAGGAGCCCAAAAAATCTGAAATTTTACAGTTTTTATAAACTTTACTAGTACTATCACTATACCAAAAATGATCAATTGTTTTGGAATCAACAGGCCCGGTTTAAGGCGTGGGCGGCGTGGGCAATTGCCCACAACGGCCGAATTAGGGGCGGCCATTTGGAAGTGAAATTAGGTGTAGTAAGAATGACTTTTTCTGGCGCATCCAAAAATTTTTTTGAAATTAAAATGAAATTGATGTAACTTTTTAGAATCGTTTTCTCTCCTGTAATTAGGTCTTTTTTGCAGCAATGTATAATTTACCTGGAAAATACGTGCGCTCAAACACTTAGGAGATTATTAGATTTTATACAACTTGCAGCTGGGTGCAGCCTGTAATCCCTGAGGGAGAATTTGTTTACCCCCAATACCGGCTAAGAAAAAGCCCGAGAGCTATTCTCCCGATTTGCTCCTAGTTTCAAATTCAAATTATAAACACCTGGATTCGGTCTCTATCGCACTTCTAAAAGATTGCAAATTTGGAAGGGGCAGAAAGAAAGAGTATTTGTATGTCATAAAATATCAGGAGCGTTCCATAAGAGTAGTTGTCCTTTTGGTCCTTTATCGAAGCTCATTTAGCTTGGCTGGAGGACAGCTAAAGCACTTTCGCACAGAGTATATTCTGTGCATTTTCCATTCAGATAGCCCAGTGGCTAAACGTGTTCAGAATATTGCGTTATATCACTGCCGTGCTGTTTATATGTCTGTCTTATAGGTCTTCATCTTTTGTTGAGAGTCTTCGAACTATTTAGGTAATTTTTTTTCAATTTCTTAAAGTATTTTCCTAAAATTTTAGTTGACTCTCTTTTGCTGAATATAGATTTATTATTAGATTAAATATTTTGGTGAGTTTAGATTATGCAATTGACCACTGAATAATATGATAAACAAAGCAATGTTTGCATGTTTTCATTTTAAGTACCAAAATAGTACCTATATAATACTTTTGCGGACGCATTCAATTTTTTTTTAATTAAACCAATTCTGTGCCATTTTAATATAAATGAAATTAATGTAACTTTTTGAATTTTAGTAACACATTAAAGGATTAAAGGATACATGGTCCTTCTATAATGATTCAAAGACAATTTATTGTACGAGGGAGTAAAATGGTCTTCATTTAATAATTTTTTCCAGTTTCATTTACATAAAAAAAAATCTGATGTGAGCAGCACATGACTTTCCCTGCAGACTTATATTCATGTTAATAATTCATTATATCGAGTTTAATTGCACGAAATAATGTCCATAATTATTTAAAAGGACACTCAATTGACACTTTTAATTCAATTTTAGTTCTCAGTTGGTAACTGAACTTTTTTTCAACCGTGGAGCAGCGTAAATTCAAAAACACTAAAATATCTCGAGAACGGCTAGTCCTAGTGTAATGGGGTTGGTCTTATTCTTTTAAAACAAGTATTTAATGGATATATTTGAGCATACGTGGTTTTACTTTAGAATTTGGCGATTTTTGCGAGCCATTTTGCAAAAAAAGCAGGTTATTTTTTTCCGAATCGTACCAAAATCTAATCAGCACCAGGGTAACCCACAAGCGACTTATCTACCGAATTTTGTGAAATTCAGTCCATTAGTTTTTCAGGCAATTTTTGCGGGCCATTTCGCACAAAAAAGACGGATTCTTCTTTTCCGAATCGTACCAAATTCTAATCAGCACCAGAGTATCCAACAAGTAACTTATCTTCCAAATTATGGGAAATTCGGTCCATTAGTTTTTGACCGAAGTGGATACATACATTACACAGATAGACATATATACAGACAGACACACACACAGACGTCACGCTAAAAATAGTTTTTTTGTATTCTAAAGGTCTCGAAACGTGTAGATCCGTCGAAAAAGTTTCGATTTTCGGCATGATTCCAATACTTTCCCTATACATTACCATGTATATTGCAGGGAAAGTAAAAAGATAAAAAAGGTTTTTGGGAAGTAAAATATTTCCTTATGAATATTTGCTTAAAAGTGCAAAAATTGTTCTAAAATTGTTAGAGCTATTTTGTAAATTAATAAATTTATTCTATAGGCAAAATAGCTACGAATTTGACAAATTCTTTTGCTCATGCATATAAATTTCTGCCTAGATATACATTTAATAATGGGTATATATTATTTTATTTTGTATAATTGCAATTATAGTTATAATTATAACGTAATACACTTTTAGGTAAAGTATCAAGTAAACAGTCTTAGAATTTGTAAAATGCACATTTGATATTGTGATTTTTTTTTCTACCGACACAATTTATTATTCTTATCCCTCTGTACACCTTTAGGCATAGCCAAGAACTCGACGATCGAATGGATGGAGCTAGTAGAGAGGGTTATCTTCTATAGAAAAGTAACGCCAATGGGGGAGAGATACAGAAAATGGAAGTCTATGAACTTGTGTACATGACCATTTTGTGATAAATCGTTTATGATAGCATTTTTAGTTTGAGGCAACTTAATCATATAACTGCCTTCAGTACATTCAGTACATCCCCTCCCCCATTGACTAATCAATTACATTTTTCATATAGGGACCCTATTGGGAAAATCAATTCCTCTCACTTCCACCCAGTGGCGTAGCGTCCATTGAAACTAAAAAGCTGAGCTTCCCCTGCTTAAAATCTAGTTTAAAGAATTATTTAAACATACTTTTATTTATTACAATTTTTTAAAATAACTTTCGAATATATATGTACTATTTAGAAAATTTTTGACACGTTTCAAAGTATTTTTCCCATTAAAACGCATATTTTAATGTTTTAGAAGCTCTAATTATCTAGTCTTCGCCGTCTATAAGAAGCTATCTATGAAAGATTGACGTTCTTTTTTCTCCAACAAATAGAATTTTTTTTAATTTTTAATACGCCCTATTTTTATTACCCCACTCGAAAGTCACATTTTTAATTTCTAACTCCGCCTCCCCCCCCCCTCCTTTTTTTTAATGAATTGGGAAGCATTCCTTGTGTTTCTGTTGGGTCCACGTATCTTTAAATCTTTTCAGATGATTCGGTTTATTATTTTTTCAAAAATTAAAAAATATTGCGTTTTTTACCGCCTTGTCCTCCAATGATTGCAAATATGATTTTTTTCCTCTCTTAATTTTGTGATACGCTTTATCTTTTGACACAAAATACGAATATTTTTATTTTTAACCCCCCCCACACACACACTCCCCATTTTCTTCCTAATTGTTGTCCCATACTTTTCCTGCATTTGGATTAGGTTTTGTATATTCTAACATTTTTTATATATTTTCATTCACTTGTCACAAAGTCAGGAACATTTTAAACATTACGTTTCTATCGTCTTTAGCCCCAGTGAATCTATAATAATAAAAAGAAGAATCTGTCTGTTTGTTTATCCACAATGCCTCTCGATATTCACCGCACTGAATTTTTTCACACAGTCGCATCTATACCTGAACTAATGCATCTCAATAGCCTTTTTTCAAAATTTTAATTAGATTTTTTAACGAATTTTTAAATTCCAAAATCAGATAATCTCCAGCTACCGATATGGCCTAGCAGCTTTATTCGTGATTTAACAGTTACAGAACATCCAGCCATCGATATGATTTAACAGCTACTCATACGATAAGCTACCGTAATGATCTAATTCATCATCTCTTAGAGGCTATTAATATTTCATTCATTTATTTGTTGCATTACGGAGAAGGTGTATTTCCTTTTTGCTTTGCGGATAGCAATCCATTACGCCAATTACGTGGCCAAATTACGTGGTAATTTGGCGCCTGTTTAGTATTTGAAGAAAATTGAGTAGTGTTATCTGTAAATGTATTATTTACGTAGCGGGGCTTTATTTAAGTCCCGGTCAATATAGAGTAATTCGCTCCAGTGATACAATAAAACAAATTTTAAATTTCTCAAGGTGTAAAATTTTCTTGTAATTTGGCTAGTATTCCATTATTTTGCATCTATGTCCCTGCAGTATTTGAATCAGATTTTAGAGGGCTACAATGGACAGCTACAAACAGCTTCGAAATAAGATTCCAGGTTTTTAAATTTAAATATTTTTGAGTTTTTAATTTAATATTTAAAGATTAGCTATTTAAATATATTGCTAATAATAACCTGCAAAATTCTGATTTGTCCCGTTATATTATATTTTAGCTTTTTAGAGATTGAAATGCTTTTCTTCATCTCTCTCCTTTTCTAATTTATTCATGAAATCATTTGTTTGATGTGTTTATAATGTTTTACTGCTAAGATGTACAAATAATTCATAAAATTTATCCAATTACAAATTAAAATTTTATTAAAAAAAATGATGAGGGAACTTTCATGACACTTCATAATGCAGTAAGTTACTTCTGACTCCTGATAAATTCAGAAAAATTATAATCGGCGGTGGTTCCAGTCCAATGGAGCCGAAATTGTTTTTTTAGCGTGAATGATATTTTGTAAGATAAAAATCCAATAAAGTTCAATGAGTTTATTCGATTTTTTCATACTCATTTGTTTCGTTTACAGGCTTTCAAAGCACGCAAATTACTCGGGAACTATTTTTAGCTAGCTTGCGATTTCAGTTTTCGTCCCGATTTCATCTGGAAACTCCGACCATAGACTCCACTTTAATATATTCAATTATTTTACCAACATGATTTGCGGTATAAAAATGAAACTCACTGACGAGATTTTACATTATAGTTAATCCATAAACTTGCCTGACGGCGCATAAATATGTACTTGAATACTCATATTTCCACCTATTCTGTTCAAATCTCGCCAATCATTAAATATCTTTAGAATTTCCAAGTTCATTTAAATTCCTATTTTTTTTTAAATAAAACAAAATATCTCGTGCTTGTGCACCAATATTTCACAAAAGGGTAAGTAAATAGAATGAGCTGCAACAATCGTGGTATTTCAAATATTACAGCCTTCCCACCCATTGGAAAACCCAGATAAAAATACTAAAATATCGAATTATAACCACTATACTTCAAAAACCAAGAAAGTGACCCAAAATCCAATTATATACACTTGTAGGATTTTTTTTTTTAAACAATAAATTATTGCTTATTGTTTATAGCTATCACTTTTAGCTTTTACAATATAAGCATTGCAAGCTTTTCTTCCACTTGACAAGACGATTACTTGAAAACTATAAGAACTTTTTAAAATATACATATAGATTTAGAAACTGAATTTTTTCACGATTTCTGTTGCTTACTAATTATATCTATCTTTTATATTTTCGAGGATATTTTGAGTGAAAATATGAAACATGGAAAAAAAAAAACTTTTTTTAATAGGGTTCTATCCAAAATCTAATTATATACACTTGTAGGGCTTCAAAAAGCTACAAATTCTTGCTTATTGTTCACAGCTAGATCTTTTAGTTTTTGAGTTGAAATAATCACAATCTTGAAAAATGGAAAATTTTTAATCTTCTACAATTTGGCAAGACGTAATCGTCTTGCCAAATTGAAGAACTATAAAAGCTTTTTTTAATAATAAATATTGATTTTGATATCAAATTTCCTAGTGCATATTTTTGTCGTTTACAATTTATATCTATATTTTATAGTTTAAAATGAAAATAAGAATAAAAACACTCACCAGAACAAATACTTTTTATGTTTTGTAGAAAAAAAGTTATAAATATTGAAATTATTTTTATAAGCGCCCAAAGGGTTTACAGTTTTCGTAACGCTTCGTTTTCCCTCCACAGAAACCCCAAACGTAGATGCTATTCACATAAAATAAAAACCTTGTATCCACGTTTTAGAATTTATTTCACAATAATATCAGCAGTGTATTAACTAACTTAAACAGAAATTTATAGCACTATTGAACAAAACAAAATTAACATGTCTTTTCTCGTGAATGGAAAGCGCTATATATACGTGAATGTCGTTAATAAATTTATCGTATAAATGCTCTTTTATTAACTTTATGCATAGTTTTTGATCCATTTATTCGAGAATAGTTCATGCCATTGTTCTAAAGTAAGTTCAATTTCATTTCCAATGAAAACATGTTTGTTTATTTAACATTTTTGGATGCTGTTTTTTTTTTTAATAATTTAAAAGAAGTTTTAAAATTTGTTACTTTCCAAATGTTCATTTTCGTTTCAAATTATAAGTTTCATTCACTTCACTCCATTCGTTCTAGAAATGTCTCTCTAGACTACTACGCACACTCATACATACATTACACTCACATACGTACAGACATTCCTTTAAAAGTAATCTATTCAGATTAAAGGATATCCAAAACGTATATTAATCCGTCGAAAATTCGAATTAAGAGTTTTCGAACCCATCATAATATTTTCCCTATACATTATTTGTATGCAGGGAAATTACAAATAAAGTTCAAAATAATTTAGTTACGTATTATGAATTAATGCTGCATTATGTATGTATGTATGTATGTAGAAAAAAATGAAAGCATTCCATTTTCTAAATCGCTCATTAGAGCTCTAAATTTAGATGAGAATAACATTTGATAGGTCATTGAGATAAAATAATTTTCGTAAGGTGAAGCTGTTTTAAGGGAATTAGTCCCCTCCTGCTCTTGCTCCTCTAAGATGCTTTGCTCTCAGTATCTTTCTCGTGTGTAATCATGAAAAAAAAGTCCAGTCCTTTTCCACACGCCTATGTGGCATTCATCAGCAATGAGAGAGAAACGGTATTCGTCGCTAAAGACAACTCCTCTAAGATGCTTTGCTCTCAGTATCTTTCTCGTGTGTAATCATGAAAAAAAAGTCCAGTCCTTTTCCACACGCCTATGTGGCATTCATCAGCAATGAGAGAGAAACGGTATTCGTCGCTAAAGACAACTCCTCTAAGATGCTTTGCTCTCAGTATCTTTCTCGTGTGTAATCATGAAAAAAAAGTCCAGTCCTTTTCCACACGCCTATGTGGCATTCATCAGCAATGAGAGAGAAACGGTATTCGTCGCTAAAGACAACTCCTCTAAGATGCTTTGCTCTCAGTATCTTTCTCGTGTGTAATCATGAAAAAAAAGTCCAGTCCTTTTCCACACGCCTATGTGGCATTCATCAGCAATGAGAGAGAAACGGTATTCGTCGCTAAAGACAACTCCTCTAAGATGCTTTGCTCTCAGTATCTTTCTCGTGTGTAATCATGAAAAAAAAGTCCAGTCCTTTTCCACACGCCTATGTGGCATTCATCAGCAATGAGAGAGAAACGGTATTCGTCGCTAAAGACAACTCCTCTAAGATGCTTTGCTCTCAGTATCTTTCTCGTGTGTAATCATGAAAAAAAAGTCCAGTCCTTTTCCACACGCCTATGTGGCATTCATCAGCAATGAGAGAGAAACGGTATTCGTCGCTAAAGACAACTCCTCTAAGATGCTTTGCTCTCAGTATCTTTCTCGTGTGTAATCATGAAAAAAAAGTCCAGTCCTTTTCCACACGCCTATGTGGCATTCATCAGCAATGAGAGAGAAACGGTATTCGTCGCTAAAGACAACTCCTCTAAGATGCTTTGCTCTCAGTATCTTTCTCGTGTGTAATCATGAAAAAAAAGTCCAGTCCTTTTCCACACGCCTATGTGGCATTCATCAGCAATGAGAGAGAAACGGTATTCGTCGCTAAAGACAACTCCTCTAAGATGCTTTGCTCTCAGTATCTTTCTCGTGTGTAATCATGAAAAAAAAGTCCAGTCCTTTTCCACACGCCTATGTGGCATTCATCAGCAATGAGAGAGAAACGGTATTCGTCGCTAAAGACAACTCCTCTAAGATGCTTTGCTCTCAGTATCTTTCTCGTGTGTAATCATGAAAAAAAAGTCCAGTCCTTTTCCACACGCCTATGTGGCATTCATCAGCAATGAGAGAGAAACGGTATTCGTCGCTAAAGACAACTCCTCTAAGATGCTTTGCTCTCAGTATCTTTCTCGTGTGTAATCATGAAAAAAAAGTCCAGTCCTTTTCCACACGCCTATGTGGCATTCATCAGCAATGAGAGAGAAACGGTATTCGTCGCTAAAGACAACTCCTCTAAGATGCTTTGCTCTCAGTATCTTTCTCGTGTGTAATCATGAAAAAAAAGTCCAGTCCTTTTCCACACGCCTATGTGGCATTCATCAGCAATGAGAGAGAAACGGTATTCGTCGCTAAAGACAACTCCTCTAAGATGCTTTGCTCTCAGTATCTTTCTCGTGTGTAATCATGAAAAAAAAGTCCAGTCCTTTTCCACACGCCTATGTGGCATTCATCAGCAATGAGAGAGAAACGGTATTCGTCGCTAAAGACAACTCCTCTAAGATGCTTTGCTCTCAGTATCTTTCTCGTGTGTAATCATGAAAAAAAAGTCCAGTCCTTTTCCACACGCCTATGTGGCATTCATCAGCAATGAGAGAGAAACGGTATTCGTCGCTAAAGACAACTCCTCTAAGATGCTTTGCTCTCAGTATCTTTCTCGTGTGTAATCATGAAAAAAAAGTCCAGTCCTTTTCCACACGCCTATGTGGCATTCATCAGCAATGAGAGAGAAACGGTATTCGTCGCTAAAGACAACTCCTCTAAGATGCTTTGCTCTCAGTATCTTTCTCGTGTGTAATCATGAAAAAAAAGTCCAGTCCTTTTCCACACGCCTATGTGGCATTCATCAGCAATGAGAGAGAAACGGTATTCGTCGCTAAAGACAACTCCTCTAAGATGCTTTGCTCTCAGTATCTTTCTCGTGTGTAATCATGAAAAAAAAGTCCAGTCCTTTTCCACACGCCTATGTGGCATTCATCAGCAATGAGAGAGAAACGGTATTCGTCGCTAAAGACAACTCCTCTAAGATGCTTTGCTCTCAGTATCTTTCTCGTGTGTAATCATGAAAAAAAAGTCCAGTCCTTTTCCACACGCCTATGTGGCATTCATCAGCAATGAGAGAGAAACGGTATTCGTCGCTAAAGACAACTCCTCTAAGATGCTTTGCTCTCAGTATCTTTCTCGTGTGTAATCATGAAAAAAAAGTCCAGTCCTTTTCCACACGCCTATGTGGCATTCATCAGCAATGAGAGAGAAACGGTATTCGTCGCTAAAGACAACTCCTCTAAGATGCTTTGCTCTCAGTATCTTTCTCGTGTGTAATCATGAAAAAAAAGTCCAGTCCTTTTCCACACGCCTATGTGGCATTCATCAGCAATGAGAGAGAAACGGTATTCGTCGCTAAAGACAACTCCTCTAAGATGCTTTGCTCTCAGTATCTTTCTCGTGTGTAATCATGAAAAAAAAGTCCAGTCCTTTTCCACACGCCTATGTGGCATTCATCAGCAATGAGAGAGAAACGGTATTCGTCGCTAAAGACAACTCCTCTAAGATGCTTTGCTCTCAGTATCTTTCTCGTGTGTAATCATGAAAAAAAAGTCCAGTCCTTTTCCACACGCCTATGTGGCATTCATCAGCAATGAGAGAGAAACGGTATTCGTCGCTAAAGACAACTCCTCTAAGATGCTTTGCTCTCAGTATCTTTCTCGTGTGTAATCATGAAAAAAAAGTCCAGTCCTTTTCCACACGCCTATGTGGCATTCATCAGCAATGAGAGAGAAACGGTATTCGTCGCTAAAGACAACTCCTCTAAGATGCTTTGCTCTCAGTATCTTTCTCGTGTGTAATCATGAAAAAAAAGTCCAGTCCTTTTCCACACGCCTATGTGGCATTCATCAGCAATGAGAGAGAAACGGTATTCGTCGCTAAAGACAACTCCTCTAAGATGCTTTGCTCTCAGTATCTTTCTCGTGTGTAATCATGAAAAAAAAGTCCAGTCCTTTTCCACACGCCTATGTGGCATTCATCAGCAATGAGAGAGAAACGGTATTCGTCGCTAAAGACAACTCCTCTAAGATGCTTTGCTCTCAGTATCTTTCTCGTGTGTAATCATGAAAAAAAAGTCCAGTCCTTTTCCACACGCCTATGTGGCATTCATCAGCAATGAGAGAGAAACGGTATTCGTCGCTAAAGACAACTCCTCTAAGATGCTTTGCTCTCAGTATCTTTCTCGTGTGTAATCATGAAAAAAAAGTCCAGTCCTTTTCCACACGCCTATGTGGCATTCATCAGCAATGAGAGAGAAACGGTATTCGTCGCTAAAGACAACTCCTCTAAGATGCTTTGCTCTCAGTATCTTTCTCGTGTGTAATCATGAAAAAAAAGTCCAGTCCTTTTCCACACGCCTATGTGGCATTCATCAGCAATGAGAGAGAAACGGTATTCGTCGCTAAAGACAACTCCTCTAAGATGCTTTGCTCTCAGTATCTTTCTCGTGTGTAATCATGAAAAAAAAGTCCAGTCCTTTTCCACACGCCTATGTGGCATTCATCAGCAATGAGAGAGAAACGGTATTCGTCGCTAAAGACAACTCCTCTAAGATGCTTTGCTCTCAGTATCTTTCTCGTGTGTAATCATGAAAAAAAAGTCCAGTCCTTTTCCACACGCCTATGTGGCATTCATCAGCAATGAGAGAGAAACGGTATTCGTCGCTAAAGACAACTCCTCTAAGATGCTTTGCTCTCAGTATCTTTCTCGTGTGTAATCATGAAAAAAAAGTCCAGTCCTTTTCCACACGCCTATGTGGCATTCATCAGCAATGAGAGAGAAACGGTATTCGTCGCTAAAGACAACTCCTCTAAGATGCTTTGCTCTCAGTATCTTTCTCGTGTGTAATCATGAAAAAAAAGTCCAGTCCTTTTCCACACGCCTATGTGGCATTCATCAGCAATGAGAGAGAAACGGTATTCGTCGCTAAAGACAACTCCTCTAAGATGCTTTGCTCTCAGTATCTTTCTCGTGTGTAATCATGAAAAAAAAGTCCAGTCCTTTTCCACACGCCTATGTGGCATTCATCAGCAATGAGAGAGAAACGGTATTCGTCGCTAAAGACAACTCCTCTAAGATGCTTTGCTCTCAGTATCTTTCTCGTGTGTAATCATGAAAAAAAAGTCCAGTCCTTTTCCACACGCCTATGTGGCATTCATCAGCAATGAGAGAGAAACGGTATTCGTCGCTAAAGACAACTCCTCTAAGATGCTTTGCTCTCAGTATCTTTCTCGTGTGTAATCATGAAAAAAAAGTCCAGTCCTTTTCCACACGCCTATGTGGCATTCATCAGCAATGAGAGAGAAACGGTATTCGTCGCTAAAGACAACTCCTCTAAGATGCTTTGCTCTCAGTATCTTTCTCGTGTGTAATCATGAAAAAAAAGTCCAGTCCTTTTCCACACGCCTATGTGGCATTCATCAGCAATGAGAGAGAAACGGTATTCGTCGCTAAAGACAACTCCTCTAAGATGCTTTGCTCTCAGTATCTTTCTCGTGTGTAATCATGAAAAAAAAGTCCAGTCCTTTTCCACACGCCTATGTGGCATTCATCAGCAATGAGAGAGAAACGGTATTCGTCGCTAAAGACAACTCCTCTAAGATGCTTTGCTCTCAGTATCTTTCTCGTGTGTAATCATGAAAAAAAAGTCCAGTCCTTTTCCACACGCCTATGTGGCATTCATCAGCAATGAGAGAGAAACGGTATTCGTCGCTAAAGACAACTCCTCTAAGATGCTTTGCTCTCAGTATCTTTCTCGTGTGTAATCATGAAAAAAAAGTCCAGTCCTTTTCCACACGCCTATGTGGCATTCATCAGCAATGAGAGAGAAACGGTATTCGTCGCTAAAGACAACTCCTCTAAGATGCTTTGCTCTCAGTATCTTTCTCGTGTGTAATCATGAAAAAAAAGTCCAGTCCTTTTCCACACGCCTATGTGGCATTCATCAGCAATGAGAGAGAAACGGTATTCGTCGCTAAAGACAACTCCTCTAAGATGCTTTGCTCTCAGTATCTTTCTCGTGTGTAATCATGAAAAAAAAGTCCAGTCCTTTTCCACACGCCTATGTGGCATTCATCAGCAATGAGAGAGAAACGGTATTCGTCGCTAAAGACAACTCCTCTAAGATGCTTTGCTCTCAGTATCTTTCTCGTGTGTAATCATGAAAAAAAAGTCCAGTCCTTTTCCACACGCCTATGTGGCATTCATCAGCAATGAGAGAGAAACGGTATTCGTCGCTAAAGACAACTCCTCTAAGATGCTTTGCTCTCAGTATCTTTCTCGTGTGTAATCATGAAAAAAAAGTCCAGTCCTTTTCCACACGCCTATGTGGCATTCATCAGCAATGAGAGAGAAACGGTATTCGTCGCTAAAGACAACTCCTCTAAGATGCTTTGCTCTCAGTATCTTTCTCGTGTGTAATCATGAAAAAAAAGTCCAGTCCTTTTCCACACGCCTATGTGGCATTCATCAGCAATGAGAGAGAAACGGTATTCGTCGCTAAAGACAACTCCTCTAAGATGCTTTGCTCTCAGTATCTTTCTCGTGTGTAATCATGAAAAAAAAGTCCAGTCCTTTTCCACACGCCTATGTGGCATTCATCAGCAATGAGAGAGAAACGGTATTCGTCGCTAAAGACAACTCCTCTAAGATGCTTTGCTCTCAGTATCTTTCTCGTGTGTAATCATGAAAAAAAAGTCCAGTCCTTTTCCACACGCCTATGTGGCATTCATCAGCAATGAGAGAGAAACGGTATTCGTCGCTAAAGACAACTCCTCTAAGATGCTTTGCTCTCAGTATCTTTCTCGTGTGTAATCATGAAAAAAAAGTCCAGTCCTTTTCCACACGCCTATGTGGCATTCATCAGCAATGAGAGAGAAACGGTATTCGTCGCTAAAGACAACTCCTCTAAGATGCTTTGCTCTCAGTATCTTTCTCGTGTGTAATCATGAAAAAAAAGTCCAGTCCTTTTCCACACGCCTATGTGGCATTCATCAGCAATGAGAGAGAAACGGTATTCGTCGCTAAAGACAACTCCTCTAAGATGCTTTGCTCTCAGTATCTTTCTCGTGTGTAATCATGAAAAAAAAGTCCAGTCCTTTTCCACACGCCTATGTGGCATTCATCAGCAATGAGAGAGAAACGGTATTCGTCGCTAAAGACAACTCCTCTAAGATGCTTTGCTCTCAGTATCTTTCTCGTGTGTAATCATGAAAAAAAAGTCCAGTCCTTTTCCACACGCCTATGTGGCATTCATCAGCAATGAGAGAGAAACGGTATTCGTCGCTAAAGACAACTCCTCTAAGATGCTTTGCTCTCAGTATCTTTCTCGTCTGTAATCATGAAAAAAAAGTCCAGTCCTTTTCCACACGCCTATGTGGCATTCATCAGCAATGAGAGAGAAACGGTATTCGTCGCTAAAGACAACTCCTCTAAGATGCTTTGCTCTCAGTATCTTTCTCG
>CATNUR010000138.1:0-88935 GCA_951213105.1 Amaurobius ferox
TTTTAAACAATTACATGGTATAACCCATGGGTGGTGGTTGTTCATCAATACTTGCTGATATATATCTGAATAAATATGAAGATGGAACGCATATATTAAACGAAATCCTGTTCATTCGCTACATTGACGATATTTTAATAGCGCATCCATGTGAAGCATATCAGATGGATTTTAGTTTCTATCCACAGCATTTAAAACTTACTGAAACTCCATACAATGTAAACAAAAGTCTAAATCTAACGTCTGGATCTAACATCTAAATCAAAAGTCTGGATCTAACAATATACAAGCAGCCAGGTGGTTCTACTGGTTTCCGTTTGTACGATAAACGCAAACGACTTCCACTTCAAAATCAATTATATCATAAACTGGAACTCATGTATGCACAAAAATGTTTTTAGAAATATTATACTGGGACAATTAATGCGTAGTCAGAGAATAAACAGTAAAAAGGAAGATCGATATTTATGCGATTTTCGTTTCCTACAAAACACCATCTCACAAGGTTTTCCTAAGCGTTTTTTATGTAACATTATCTTGCAAATTTCATAAAATAACTATAACCGATTGTTACCGATTATATTTAAATAAAACTGATGGCAATATACATACTGGATTGTCACAGGTAAAGTGCAGGGATATCTGATATGGGGCCTCTTGAATAGGGTCTTTTGTGTAATACGGTATGGAAGATTTACTTCAACTTGTATATGGTATGCAAGATGTACATTTACTTGTATGATACTATTAACTGTCATTGAGGTAAATGCTTTTAGAGATAGACTTTGTTATTGTTGTTCTATTAAGTGTCAATATTTAAAGTCTTCTTTAAGTAGAAGCTATGTAATTTTGCTCATTTATATTAGTTTAACATATTTCAAACATTTACTGTTAGTGATTTTTGATATGGTTGGATCTCGACAATTCTCTCTTATATTTGTTTGTGAATAATGATTGGTTTTCATCTTAAAACTTGATACATTCGTATTCTATTTTGCAATGTACCCGGCTCTCCGGAGTGTTGTCGCGACACAAAGCATGCTTAACCAAGATGAGGGAGTCACAACCCCCCCCCCCCCCGGCCATCTTTTGGTACAATGCATCCATCAATACCTCTTTTCATTTTGAAAATATTTTTAATCCTCTTATTAGTGCAGCTTTGCGCCTTTTAAGTGTGATTTCTGATAAATTTTTAATATTATATTTCGCGGTATTTTCATATTATATATATATATATATATATATATATATATATATATATATCATATAAAAACCAGTAATCAAATTCAAATAGAATTCCAATGCGTATCCACAAATATATATATATATATATATATATATATATATATATATATATATATATATATATATATATATATATATTCTATATATATATATATGTATATATATATATATATATATATACCGGGTGGTCAGAATTAAAACACCCCTACTCTGAGCTCTCTATACATCGAACTACTCAGTGTAAAGGCTCCAAAATTGTTGAACCTACTATTCAAGATATGGGGAAAGGGATTACGCGAAAAAATAATTAGTTCCAGAAACACCGATAGATAGCGCTGTACAACAGAAAATATGCTGAAAAGACACAAAATAATCACAAAAAAACAAGCACATGCGATATGGAATTTTTCCTTTTTAATTTGTTTTGCTGATATGAAAAAAAAGAAGATAAAAAAGTGAAGAAACTTAAACTGTCATCGTTACTTCAATTTCGCACTATAAGCACAAAAATTTTCATAAACCCTTGGTTTGCAGCTACTATGTTCTGGGCATAAAAGGGGATAAAACTGGAAAATTTTCATTCTTATCAGCGATGGCTGTCATGCTGCCAGAACGCGTTTCACTTGTGAAGCTGTTTTGTGAAAACAAAGGACATGCTGCGCTCGATTCGAGAAAACTGAACATCTTGGAGTTCAGCCGGGTCGAGGACGCAAATCGATTCGTTCAGATGTCGTTGACGATGTTGCCAACGCTATTGTTGAACAATCAATGGATAACGTTATAGGCTGTAGTAGTGCACGTGGAGTGTCACGACACTTGGGTGTTTCCTACAGCACAGTGCGGAATGTACTGAGAAACATAGTGCATTTTTTCCCGTACAAAATTAGTCACAATCACCACTTGCTGACCATCGACAGGGAGAAGCGATTAACCTTTGTATTGACATTTCTGGCTAGAGTTGAAGTGGATGCATCGTGGTCATGGCAGATTCTATGGAGCGATGAAGCGCATTTCCATCTAAGTGGAACAGTCAACACCCATAACTGTCGCATTTGGGACACGGAAAACCCTCGTACCTTCCAAGAGATTCCACTTCACTCACCGAAAGTTATAGTCTGGTGTGGATTCACAACCACATTCATTCTTGGACCTTTCTTTTTCAATGAAGCTACTCCCAATGGCCCTGTGACATGCACCGTGACGGCCAGGAGGTACAAAAACATGCTCGAAAATTTTCTTGTACCCCAACTGCAACAGCACCAATGTCTTGATTCAATTACTTTTATGCAAGATGGAGCGCCTCCACACATTGGACTCTGTGTACAGCAGTTTCTTCGGCAACATTTTACTAATGGTAGAGTAATTAGTCGTGCGTTTCCGACAACCTGGCCATCTCGTTCTCCAGATCTTAATCCCTGTGATTTTTGACTGTGGGGATACTTAAAAAGTGTTGTTTATCGAGGACGTCTGGTAACCTTGGCAGATTTGAAAGACAGTATCACTCTGCATGTGAGAAGCATCTCAATCGACCAACTACGATCCGCAGTTGAACAAGCTGTCCACAGACTGCAGATTTTACATCCTGAAGAAGGGAACCATATTGAGCAGCATTCCCTGCATCGATAAGGTACTTATCGATGCAGGGAATGAATGTTTGGTACGTTCGAGTAAAATGTGTTACAAATGTGTATTTTGTGTCTTTTCAGCATATTTTCTGTTGTACAGCGCCACCTATCGGTGTTTCTGGAACTATTTTTTTTTCACGTAATCCCTTTCCCCATGCCTTGAATAGTAGGTTCAACAATTTCGGAGCCTTGACACTGAGTAGTTCGATGTATGGAGAACTCAGAGTAGGGGTGTTTTAATTCTGACCACCCGGTATATATGTATTTATATATATATATATATATATATATATATATATATATATATATATATATATATATATATATATATATATATATATATATATATATATATATACTGCTGTACAATTGCTAAGGACGGATGACACTATCACCCATAACAACCACAAAATTAAAGGAAGCAAAATATAGAAAATTAGAATAAGTGCGAGATACAGTAAGAAGAGGTGTGCGTATACAATTTTTTCTTTTCCACTCCTGTTCATCACGTGATAACGCTGATAAGAGATTTAAAGGATTTGACGCGTGTGAACAGTTGTTGTTTCAAGTGAAAGTCTTACGGAAAATATTTAATTGACGAACTTGAAATTTTCGGTAATCAACCAGGTATCACTTAGAAGATTTTACTCATGGCCGTATTATTGGAAAGATCAAAGAAGGGCGAAAAATAACAGATGTTGTCAGGGAGTTCGACATCGCCCACAACGTTGTTTCACGGCGCTGTAGCAAGCATTTAAAACAACTGGAATGTGTAACAAGCGTTATACGGAAGGTCGTGTTAAAAGTACAACGCCTGCAGGAGACAGATACATTCTCCTATCGGCAAGAAGGGATCGGCGCACCACAGCTCAGAAGGTGGCAAATCAGTTTCTTGCTACCACAGGACAACGGATCTCCCGAAAAACTGTAACCAGACGCTTGGGAGAATGAGGACAATACGCCCGCAGACCTGCTGTGTGTGTCCCATTGTCCAGGCTGCACCGTACCGCCCGTTTGCAATGGTGTCGTGAGCATTGCAATAGAACTGAGCAGGAATGGGCTTGCGTACTATTCTCAGATGAGAGTAGGTTTAGTCTGTCATCGGATTAAAGACGCCTACTGATCTGGCGTGAGAGTGGTACTGCTTATCGTCCAGAAAATATCCAGGAAAGGGGTCGATATCCGACATGCAGTATCTTGGTATGGGCCGGCATCATAATCAATGGCCTCACGTCCCTACATGTGGTTGCAACTGGGACTATGACCGGCCAACGATACATTGATGAAATTCTACTACCTCATGTTCGCCTTTTCCGTGGTGCTGTCGGTGATTAAATTGTTTTCATGGACGACAACACATCTTGTCATCGAACACTCGCTGTTCAGGATTGTATAGTCGGCGAGGATATTCAATACCTCGTATGGCCAACAAGTTCTCCAGATATAAACCCTATTGAAAATTTTTGGGATGCTTTGGGAAGGCGACTTGCTGATCGAAAATATCCTCCAACGAACAAGAACACCCTCATCCGTGCACTGACAGAGGAGTGGGATAACTTGCCTCAACAGGTGCTGGATAATGTTGTGCGAAACATGACACGACGTGTGGAATGTTGCATCGCACTCCACGGTGGGCATATCCCGTACTGACACCTTTCTCAAATGTGCCTGCTGTCGTTCATATGCATTTTTCCATTTCTCCGTACACAGCATCAAATTGCAATTTGTGACCCGTCCTTAGCAATTGTCCAGCAATATATATATATATATATATATATATATGTGTGTGTGTGTATATATATATATATATATATTGTTCCGCTCTGATGAGAAGACAGTTGGGACATGTGATTTTGGACGAGTCCATTAGTTGAATTCAATGACAAGTTGAAACGTATAAGAAGGAACGGGCTTCCAGAATTGGCGCATTTAGTGCGAATTAACTCACTATTTCTGCAGTACGATAAAGATTTTTATATATATACATTCAGTGTTGCTGTTGGGATTTGGTGTAAATATTTTCTTCATAATGATGATTAAGATTATTCATTCCAGTGGTCATAAATGTTTTATTAAAATTGAAGAGTTCGGGTTGTAATGATTTTCTTGTAAATTAAACGCTTTTATTTGGTAAGAAATGCACAATGCGTTTTTCGCATATGAATTAATGATTCATCTCCAAAAACGAAAATTCTTTTGTGAACAGTACAGGACTTCCCTACAGACTAATATTCATTTTCTCTTTATTTATTTCAGAATTCATATAAACGCTAACAATTGTGTACATAATGAATGTTGAAGACCCAGGCCGCCCGACTCACCCTAGGGTAGGAGCAACAGGATGAGTGACCGGAGACATAATGAATGTGGACATGATGAACAAATGTGGACATAACAATATGGCGTACTTGTTTTGCTACCACTGCGAGTAGCGTCACCAAGGGGGTGGGAGGAATTAAGGATCATACTCCTCCACAGGAGGACATTGAATCCATTGAATTTCGAGGAATTGATACATGGAGAAATGGAAAACAAATTATTTGGTTACAGAGCCCCACTTATTTCCCCCAGAAATTTTCTTAACTACTGACCACTGCAGTCATGAATATTTAGGACTGATGAGATTTAACAAGAGAGGCAATGCATTGTTCACTGATAACGTAAATGGATGAATAAAGCATTTTCCAGTGAAGAGCATAGTCTTTTCATCTCTGATTATTCAATTTAAAGGATAAATTGAAACTCATTTTATAGAAGAGTTTATTCTTGATTTGTACAGATTTTTCAAATTCGGGTTCTTTTATATTTGTTACTATATGTAATATAACTTGTGTTTCATTTTTAACACTTTACAACAAAGTTGAAAAGTGTTTATGACTTTGTTCATTCTGTCTGTCTGTCTGTCTGTCTGTCTGTCTGTCTGTCTGTCTGTCCGTTAGCACGATAACTGCCGTAAAAATGAGTTTATCAAAATGAAATTTTAGTATGTTGTTCAGACGGTCTGTAGAACCTATGGGAATATAAATAAATAATATCACCCAATTAGTTTTTTATTGAACCCGGGTTGAAAAAATGAAATACATTGAACCCTATGGGACCTAATTTTTCAAACATTTTTTAAGTAAATTTAAAATTCACGAATTGCTTCGAAATTTTTAGGAAATATTCACATTATCCCATAGAATATATAAAAAAAAATTCAGTAAAATATGTTAAGTAGTTTTTTAATTAAAAAAATTATTTAATATAGGGAAAAAAACAAATTCAATTAAATTCTGACTTTGGGATATCTTCCAGAAAGAAAAGAGAGAGATATTATATAATAAATATCTCTCCATTTGTTTAAACGTTTTGCATATGGGAGTGGCTTCATATTATAAGATAAATTTGGTAGATAACAATTTTTCATTTTTTTTAAATTTTATATAACTCTTCATGATAAATTTAATTGATGGCATTTTAAATGCACTTTCCTACGTCCTAGAGAGTTAAAATTTGGTACACAGCTTAAATTTGTTGAACATTTTATTCGACAAAAATTTGATGGATCTTTAAATATAGATTATACATTTTTTTCGAAATGGCCTGAAAATAATCCCCGTTCACTTCTATAAATCATTGGTGTAATATTGTTAAAAATTCTGATGTGGACAGCACATGTCTTTCTCTGCAGACTCATATTCGTTCTCTTTATTTATTCAATGATAATTTGAGTTTATCTGCACAACATAAGTATTTTAAATGACATTGAATTTACACGTTAAACTTAAATTTGGTTCTCATTTGATAGCTGGACTTATTGTCAAAGGTGGCGTAGCGAAAACGCGAAAAAACTAGAATATCTCAAGAACGGCTAGTCCTAGAGTAATGGGGTTAGTCTTATTCTTTTTGTTGTCAAAAATCACATATAAAATAGGAATTTAATTGATATAATTGAGCACACGTAGTCTTTTATTTTTATATATAACGATTTTTGCTGGCCATTTCGCAAAAATAGCCCGTTCCTTTTTCCCGAATCGTAGTAGAATAACCTACAAATGATTTATATACAAAATTTTTTTTAATTTGGTATATAAATCACTTGTAGGTTATTGAAATATTATACTCTAAATTTTGTTAAATTTGGTTCATTAGTTTTTAGCTAGAGTGGATAAAGGCAATTTCTGCGGCCATTTCGCAAAGAAGGCAGATTCTTTTATTACGAATCGTACTATAATCTAATGAACATCAGGATTTCCCACAAAAAACATACCTACCAAATTGTATGAAATTCGGTCCATTAGTTTTTCAATTAGAGTGGATGTAATATCCACACAGACACACAGAAACATATACAGATACTACCTTACACACACAGACGTCTTCCTAAAATCTAATGACCATCAGGGTTTCCCACAAAAACTGAGAGTTTTTCAGTTAGAGTGGATACAATATCCTCACAGACACACACAAACACACACAGATACACCCTTACACACACAGACGTCTTCCTAAAAGTAGTTTTTTCGTGTTCTAGAAGTCCCAAAACGCGTAGATACTTTGAAAATTCGAGTTCCGATCCTCGGCACGATTCCAATACTTTGAGTACATACACATACACATATATATTATCTGTGTATTATCTGTGTATCTAAATTCCGTGCCTATGCAATTACAATAGTTGTGATTTTAAATGATCCCTAAACTTTTATTATTTCTTCAAGGAAGCCTAATTTTAACATATGCAGAATGCAAATATCTCAAGCGATTGTAAGATGAATTACATAAGAATTGCTGAATTTTTTTCACACAAAATTATTTAGCTCTGGAGTCTGGAATACAAGTTATATGAATGAAATATTCATTGATTTTGCATAAAGAATCAGATGATTTATATTTCGATACAGTTTTAAATATTTAAGTATAATAAATTACTGTAGTTCTGTGATAATGTAAAAGATATTACCACTGAATGAATCACATTTTAGAAATTTTTAAATGAAATTACATTTCAGTTGGAAAGTGTTTCATAATCAATGCTTATGCATGATTGATCTTTCTTGTTAATGACAAATTTTAATCATTACAGGCTTCAATATATTGCACACAAATTTGGAACAGGCCGCGTTGAGGTGGGCTTTGAGTGTTCTGGGATCAGGTCAGGATCAGATAAATTATTTTCAAAAATTATCCGCTTTGGCGGCATCAAATCTTAAAATTTTCAAACCGGGAAGGATAAAAAAATTTTAATTAAACCCAATCAGACAGCTAGTTTCTTAACTAACTTGCTTTTGATATTTACTTTTTCCTTTTTTTTTGCTGGTATTAGGAATCGGAATATTACCAAAATTTGAGATTTCGGGTAGGACTTTTGAGACTTCTTTGAGATTTGAGACTTTCTTCTGCAGTAGGATAATTTTTCTCCCTATTGCAGAAAGGAGAAACTCCCTACCCCCCCCCCCCTCCACTTAAATACACCCCTATTTTGAAAACGGTTTGTCAACAGCTGCAAACTTGTAAAGATACGCCACCAAATTAACTAACATTTACTCTGAAGAACTTGAATGTAAAAGAATTAGTTCAAACCTGCAGGCATGGATCATTTTGTTGTAAAACCAAACTAAGCTTCAAACTCAAGAAATAATGCCTATTTTACCTACTACCACAAAATTATATATTAATAGTTATCTTTAAAATCAATAGATTTTTACTGAATTAATTTCAACTTCAGGCGTTATAAATGAGTTTCGAATTCTTGAACCAATAGATCTTGAATGTGAAGAAAATGAAATAGAATCTCTGAGTAAACGTTTCAATTTACCCTTCATAAAATGTTGGAATGCCTACATGAATTATTTAGCTAATGGTGGTTGTAGCGTGCTCACAGATTTGGAACATTTAAAATCTTATTCCAAAATTATATCTTGCAGATTTTTTCAATGTGAACGGAGCTTCAAAAGTATGAATTTAATACTAACTGCAGAAAGATCCCGTAATCTTGTCACACATGTTGCAAGATCTTTTAAATGTGAATGTGGCTTCATAAGTATGAATTTAATAGTAACTGAAAAAATATCTCCTAATTTTGTCCCGCATGTTGCAAGCTTGTTGCTTATTAAACTACACACTTCTTATAATTATACAATCCAAACTTTTATGTCCAAAATAGTTTGAAATCTCACTGTTCTGCTACGAACCAACAGACAAAAGGAGCAGTCACACAAAAATACGGATTTGATCCTGCATAGGAATTTCTATAATTCCTCCGAACGGTGTTACTTTCCCTGAAATGCATAGTAATGTATAGGAAAAGTATTGGAATCATGTCGAAAATCAAAGCTCGAGTTTTCGACGGATCTACACGTTTTGGGACCTCTAGAGTATAAAAACACTATTTTTAGAGTGATGTCTGTGTGTGTGTGTGTGCGTGTGTCTCTTTGTCTAACTCAGAAACTAATGGACTAAATTTCATATAATTTGGTATATAAATCACTTATGGAATACCCTGGTGATGATTAGATTTTGGTACAATTCGAAAAAACAGAACCTGCCTTTTTGCGAATGGTCGCAAAAATCGTATGTATCTACCCTAGCTATAAAACTAATTGACCAAATTTCCGAAAATTTGGTAGATAAGTCACTTGTGGTTGCCTTGGTGCTGATTAGATTTTGGTACGAGTCGGGAAAAAAGAACCTGCTTTTTTTGCAAAATGGCTTGCAACAATCATCAAAATATAAAATAAAAGACAAAAAAAAAAAGAAAGCTCAAATGTATCAATTAAATGATTGTTGTATAAGTAATTTTTGACGATGTAAGGAATAAAATCAACCCTTTTACTCTAGAACTAACCGTTCTAGAGATATTTTAATTTTTTCACAATTTTACTACACCGGTTTTGAGAATACGTCCAGTTACCGAATGAAACGAACATTGGAATAAAAGTGGAAATTCAGTGTAATTTCAAATAGTTATAGGTGTTAGTTTGTGCAATTAAACTCAATGTAATGAATTATTAAATAAATAAAGAGAAAATGAATTTTAGTCTGTGGGGAAAGTCAGGTGCTGCCCACATCAGATTTTTTATTATATCATTTTGAAACGTTTGTCTGCATTTTTTACTTTTCTGGTATTTTTAATTTTATATCTTTGTTTTTACCTTTGAATTTTTATTTAATTATTATAAATAAATACTGAACAAATATTCTAATCTTTGACCTATTTATTTTTGTAAACTTAAAAGTCTTATGAGAACAGCATAAGACTTACCCTGCTGACTTAAATTCATTTTCTCTTTATTTCTTTAATAATTCATTAAATTGGATTTAATTGCACAAAACAACACGCATAATTATCTAAAATTACACTGAATTTGCACTTTTAATTCAATTTTCGTTTTCATTTGGTAACTGGACCTATTTTCAAAATGCAACAAAACTAAAATATTTCGAGAACAGCAACTCCTAGAGTAATGAGGTTGATCTCATTATTTTTATCGTCATTCATTAGGTATAAAACAAGCATTTAATTGATATATTTGACCATACGTAGCTCTTTATTTCAGGACCATGTCGAAACAAAAAACAGGTTCTATATACCCGAATCGTACAAAAATCTAATCAGCACCAGGGTAACTCACAAGTGAATTATCCACCCAATTTTGTGAAATTTGGTCAATCAGTTTTTTAGCTAGAGTGGATTATTTCGATTTTTAAGGGCCATTTCACAAGAAAAGGTGGGTGCTTTTATCTCGAATCGTACCAAAATTTAATCAGCACCAGGGTAACCCACAAGTGGCATACCTATAAAATTTTTTGAAATTTTGTCAATTGGTTTTTGAGTTAGAGTGGCACACACACACACACACACACACACACACATACACATGCACGTACACACACATGCACACACACGCATGCACACATACGCATACGCATACGCACACACACATACACACACACACACGCATACGCACACCACGCACACAGATGTCACACTGAAATGGTTTTCTTTTTCTCGTGTTCTAGGGTGCTCGAAACGCGTAGATCCGACGAAATCTGGTGTTGCGATTTTAGACATGATTTCAATATTTTACCTATACATTACCATGTATTGCATTGAAAGTAAAATGCGCAGATAACTATTTGCAGTTAATCAACGGTAGTTCTGGTACTATTTTTTAACAATACACCACTGGATACTACTTATAAAATAGCTTCCAGAGAATTCTAATATATCTGTGTATTGTTCAAGCTCTCTCTGCATTTCTGCTCCTAAATCTACATATTGTGAGAACTCCGTATGAAATTAAACTAATGTGGTATATTTGTTAACCCAAGTACTACAGAAGAGCTTTCAAAAGGCAGTTCATTTCCACGGATTGTAGTCAGTTTTCGAAGTTTCTGTATTGATTGCCGCTCTTGAATGTGTTCTGAATTAATTTCACCGCATAGAATTGAAAATCAAATGCAGACGAAGTTCGTTATTGAATGTCTGTTGGATAAACGGCTTGCTCATTCCTAATGAACCTCCTGATTACATGATTTAAAATTGCTTTCTCCGAAAAGGTCAAATAATTAAGAATACCGTGGATCTAGTTAGAATAGAATACCGTGGATCTAGTTAGAATAGAATACCGATAAATAGACCTTAGTTAGTGCAAAAATCCTTGTAATTTGGCAAAGTTTAATTTCAGAGTCTAGTATAATGTAAAGCTGTGATCTTCACTCTGCGCCCAACCGATAATTTTTTTAGAAAATTTTCACTAGAATATTAGACTTTTTATGCAATGACTAAATTTTCAATTCTTGAAAAAAAATTATGTTATTTCTAAAAGCAGTTTTATTTACTAAACAATAGTTATTACTAATTCAGTGTTTTCAAAATTCTTGCACAGATGTATTTGGTGCTGCTCTAAGTCCTTGGACGAGCCGAATGGTCTGGGCTTTCGACAGATGTATTTGGAAATACAAAAATCTCAATGTATCTTGAGCGTCTCGCGGTTGCATGCAGTAAATCAATGCAGTAAACTGAACAAATATGTTTGGTTTTCGTTAAAAATAAAACGAAAACGCTTGTTGCCTGAGAAGAAAACTTCAAATCTGCTGGAATTCTAAAACATTTTCAAAAAGAGTGCAGAATCCACTTCGATAAGAGCTCGCAATTTCGTCCCAGTAGCTCAACGGTAGAGCGTCGTCTGGCCAGGTCGAAGATCCAGCGTTCGATTTCCGGTTGGGGCAGCAAGATTCTTTACAATGGCGTCCAAACAAATCAACCCTGTAGGTTAGTGCAAAAATGTCGGAGGTCTGAAGACCCCAGATCGTGCGACTTACATAGTGGGTTTAGAGTAGCTAGCTGCAAGGCCGGAAAAGGATACCTCCTGCACTCGGGAGGCACCCAAGGTCTACTATCATTTATTTAGGAACATTTATTTAGGTCTAAAATGATAACAATTGATGAAAAATGTTGTAGTTAAACAGAGAGTTTTACATTATATTTGAACTTGACAAGTACGTCCATTTTTCTAAAATGGGAAAAGGGTTATTGCGAATATAGATAAAAAGATCATTGAAAAATAAAATTCAGAGTGAGGTATATTAACATAATGAAAAATAGATTAAAATTAAAGAAAATAATAAAATTTTAAAAGTGAAATTTAGAAAATATATAAAAAAATACATGGAAAAGGAAAGAAATTTACTAACACGGAAAACAAAAACAGAAATTTAAGAAATGTAGAATAAAATTTAGAACACAATATGTCCATATAAGTTAATAAGAATGAAATAAAAGGATTCATTGATCAAAATTGAGAGCAGAATCTACTCATAAGCTTAGGTCACTTTATTAGAAATTTCATTGGCAACAAGAATACAGTTTTCAATTTTATCTGTCTAAAATTAGGTTTGAAAGTGTACGACTAGTACGGATTCAGTGGACTCTGGAAGATTGAACGCCGATTTCAAATTGACTGAAAAACGACCACGCAGGATAATAACCTGGGTAAAAATAGTAGTAGCAGGAGGTAGTCAATCAGATTTTCAGTGCCCCGACAATCTGACATTAGAGGGTGGAGAATGCAGAGTACACTTCGACGATAAGAACTTGCAATTTTGTCCAGTACCTCAACGGTAGAACGTCGGCTGACCAGTTCGAAAATTCATGGTTCGATTCCCGGTTGGGACAAGAAGGTTCTTTTAAAAAGTTGACTTCGTCCTCTTGTTAAATGATAGGCATTTGATTAATTTGATACGAGGTTTTTTCATTTTTTCAATTACAGAAATTGAGACAAAAAAATGTGTTGTTCTGAATGCAGCATTATAGGTAAAAGATTGTAATTTCTTCTGAATACGATGGAATTACCCAATCGATGACATGGGTGACAATATAGACTTTGTTAATAACAGCTTAAGGTAGTTAATTAATTGTATCAGCCATTTATGAATGCAAAAAAATCAGAAGTGAATATAACGTTTCCTATATAATGTAATGGATTTACTTCTTTCACAGTCAAAAAGTGGTGTATACTGTTCACAACAAAATGCTTTAAACTTTAAATTGTACATTTAGTGCTTCTTCAGATGACATCATTTGAACTATTTCAAAGTACCCAATTAACTTATGTTTCACGCAATTCTAAATTAGAATTAATATCATTGCTGATCCGCATATCATCCGCAATAAGCAATGTAGTCCATATATTAAAACATTTTATTAATTTATTCATCAATTCGGTACCATTTTTCTTAATTTAGCGTCATTTTTGCAATGACGATAATTTCGTCTATCTGGGGCAAACATTTTGCCAAGTTGGCAATATTTTTCTAAATGAATCACCAAATTGATCGCCAAGCATTACAAACAAACGAAGAGAAGTGTTTTTCTTACACATATATATAAATGACTATTGGCGAATTGTCTGGCGTCAAAGTTTAAAACTATTATGCAAAATATTTTCTCTCGTGAATGGAGCAAACCAGATACGCACGAGAATGATGTTACCAAATTTATGGCATAATATTATATGTGAAAAGTAGACATATTTCACAATAGAAATACTTTTTAATTTTCTACGATTTATTTTAATACACTTATTTGAAAAATGTACGATATCTCGAGAACAGTTCATGCTATCTTTCTAATGAAAATGTACGATATCTCGAGAACAGTTCATGCTATCTTTTTAATGAAAATTATATGCAAAATGTTCATTTATTTAACAATATTGAAAGTTCTGATGTTTTAATGATTTTTTCAAAATTTCATTCGAACATTTTGGGGTCTTCTGAACGTTCGAAATTAAAACGTTTAAAACAATAGGGTTCCAGTAGTCACTGATTGTAATATTTGTGCCAATTTTTTTCGAAACGTCCCATTCGTTTGTGAGATATCGTTACCACAGACACATACACACATAAATACACACACTCATATAAATACACACACACACTCATAAATACACACACACACTCATAAATACACACACACACATAAATACACACACACACACACATATATATATATATATATATATATATATATATATATATACACGCACACACAGACATCACTTCAAAACGTCCGATTCGAGCTCAGGTATGCTTAAAACGTGCTCTTCAGTCAAAATCTCGAATTATAAATTTCGACCCCATCACAACATTTTCCCTATACATTATATTATGTATGTAGGGAAAGTAAAACGAGTCTTCTTTAGAATAACAGAGACGAAGTAGTAACCACAGCAAAGATATGTAAATGTATCTTATAAATTCTGCCTTGCTATAACTTCTCTGTCTCAACTATACTGCAGAGGAAGGAGCTCCTCTTATGCGTTCGAAACCTCTTGATACATTTTATTAAGTCTTATTCTGATAACTTGCGAATTACTTAAATTATCTGGTGCAGAAACTTTGTTTCATAATGACATTAATTTTGTTAAATGCAATCATTGTTATATTTTTCATATAAGATTCCGATGAAGAGTATTTGTTCCCGTTTTTACTATAATTTTAACAGTAAATATATAATAATATAATAATTATAGCAGTAAAATTATAATTTTTAAATTAATATTTTTAATTCAAGATTATTCTGATTAATTTAATATTTCCCGAATACAATAATTCTAAACTTTCTGAATTTTAGAGAATTTCTTAAATAATATGAGCAGAAGTAACGTATGTGTATATCCACTCACTCCACTTTCTAGCCAGTGACATTCTTAATACTGTAACCCGTTTTATCATTTTATCTTCTCTTTTATACATTCTTCAAAAATTTATCAATTTTCAGTTACAAAGTAATCATAATCGAAAAAAAAATTATTTCTATCTTGTTTTAATTTATTATAATACACTTTTCCTCATTAATTTCCATCCTCTTAGGCATGTTACCTGTATAAAATTTTCATTTTCAGAAACTTTAGCAGAACTTGAAAGTATGGTAATTTTTTACGTCGTCCTTCACAAATTTTTCTTATATGCATTATTAAGTTTTTAGTGTTTGGGGAGATGCGTTTTTTCTATGAGAAACTCATGTTTAAATTTTATTTACGCTGAAAAAAAATGTTTTAGATAATTATTTTTGAGAAAGAATATTGACACTAAATTTGAGATTTTATAGGTGTTTCACATTCTTTTAATAAATGTGTTTAAAGAAAGTAATAAATGTACTTTACTTAATATTATTTGTTTAATTCAATAACGTATGTAAACACTGTATAATTTTATCTATGTATATCGTTTTATACAATTTTGAAAAATATTTCAATGCTCACAAAACAAATTAAAGATTAAAAATTGTAGACATCCCAACGTGCTTTTGAGCGAGTAAATAAATAAATATGAAAAAATAATCGGACGAATTTGTTTCAAATACTGTTGAAAAAAACGTTCTTCTATCTTTCCAATGATGACAGTATGGAAACTCTGTAGTAATATTTTCGCTCGCTAAGGAACCGATTTGTATGAATATCGTTCAAGATAATGCTAAAACATAAAATAACTACAAAACTAATTAGAAGTTTCAAAATTCCCGCCGAGACGTATTTTTATGGGTTCTGAAGTATCTTTATATAAAACTAGCAGCGATTCCTCGGCGTTGCTCGAGATTTACGATACAAAACTCTGATAAAAATTACACCGGAACATATAAGATCGTGAATCTTATACATTGTTTTTTCACTGTGAAAGAAGTAAATTCATTGCATTATGTAAGAAAAAAAAATGGATCTGATTGGCCACTCTTTGGCCAATTAGACTCATTGGATCATACATACATACTTTTCTTCTTTATATATATATATAGATAAATAGATAGCTATTTTTATATTCGTGTATTTATTATTCAAATTAATAAAATTTGTTGAGTAAACCAGTGAAAAATAAACCATGGTGATAGAGATTCCATTTAAATCCATATTTCAAACCTTCGGTTTTCAAAAATGACTAATACGTTCAATAAACTCCCACAAAACTCAGAAATTTAATTGACTTTCACGTTTTAAACCAACGATTTCCAACCTTTTTCGTTGGGAATCCTGGAGTTAAAGAGTAGAACTCCTAGGAAAAAGTTTCGTTTTCCATTAATATCTCGACAATCCCTGGCTTTAGAAACTCGAAACTTGAACCAAATTTATGGAAGGCTATTTCAAAGCTACCCACAAAATTTCATTAAATTGGGTGCAGCTGTTCTCCCGTGATGATGAGACAAACGAAAGTTTCGTTTTTCATTAATATAGCGACAACCCCTGGTGTTAGAAACTCGAAACATGGACTAAATTTTAAGTAGCTATTTCAAGACCACCCACCAAATTTCATCAAATTCGGTTCAGCCATTCTCCCGTGACATTGGATCATACATACATGCATACATACTTTTCTTCTTTATATATATAGACTCGCAGCATACCCGTTCACCAAATTATTCACCAAATTTCATTAAATTCGGTTCAGCCGTTTTTCCGTGATGATGGGACAAACGAAAATTTCGTTTTTTACTAATATCTCGAGAACCACTGGTCGTAGAAACTCAAAACACGGATATAATTTTAAGTGGGGCTATTTCTGGGCTACCCACAAAATTTCATCAAATTCGGTTCAGCCGTTCTCCCGTGATGGTGTGACAAACAGACAGACAGACAGACAGACAGATTTTCATTTTTATTTATATAGACTAGCAGCATACCCGTTCTTCGTACGGAGTATATAATATAAAGAAACTTGAAATTCATAATCATGCCCAAATTCTTATAGTATACTAAATGACATGTTTAATCAAAATATTCTGTTAAAATATTTAATATAATGCTCCTAAAAAGAAGTTTAAGAATCTCTGTTCTCGCTATATAAAATTATCTTCATTTATGTAGCGCAATTTTATCAATTTCAAGATATTTTTATAGATTTGAAAACATTTTTATCAATTTGGTGACATTTTAAAAATTCGCTAAATGTATTACTAAGTAGGATGGTTGGTCTGACAGATAAATGCTAACCAAACATCATTTCAGTACTCTCTTCTAACAAAACAAAAAAAAATTTCATTGATATGTAGAAGACCCAAGCCACACGACCAACCCGAAGGTTTATGGCAGCTGTTTGTGTGTCGTTTATATCAATTTGGCGACATTTCCGTCAATTTGGCAAAGTTTAAGAAAAGTTGTCAAATTAGCGATATCCCTCCAAATTCGTAGCTTTGAATTTGCAGATCTGAATGAAACATTCTTATCCCCTTTCAATATACTAAATGAAAACACTACAATTGTATTAGAAGATATACCCGCTCTACTCTTTTTCTGTTTCAACAATCGGCTATATAAATTTATTGGCTAAACACAATATATGAGTTTAGTAGCTAAATGCGATATAAGCTTGAAAACTCTTTGCCAAAATAAATGAAATTGATGTACGCAGTCAGCAATTAATATAATTAAAAGAAAAATCAAACCGTCCATTCATAACATATACTTTTATATCCATTTATCCATTTATTTATTATTTAAATCGAAAAAAAATAATAAAAACATTAACAAACACATTTAATTTAATTGCGATGCCGAGCAACATGATATATCCTCCTAAAATGTTAAAATTTATTAACCACTAACAGCACACCCGTTATTCGTACGGAGTGTATAATTTAAAGAAACTTAAAGTTCGCAATCATGTGCAAATTCTGTTAAAATATTAAATTTATTGCTCCTAAAGAGAAGTTTAAGAATATATGTTCTCACTATGCAAAATTATCTTCACAATCAGATCTGAAGAATAAAACATCCTGCCCCCTTTTGTAAGCAAATTTACAGAAGAAAAAATAGGAATTGAATGAATATATGCAACCCCGTACTAATTATATTGTCGCAGATCAGAAAATATGCCAATGTGTTAGTAGAAGATTACCCGTATTACAATATGCGTCTCAAAAATATTTGCCAAAATAAAAGAGATGACGTAATAAATTGAAAACATCAATAATATCCGTACTCTTTATACCAGAAGGTCGTAATTGATTCCAATATATGCCAATATATATCAAAACATATGTCAATATACCTGTACTACTCATATTCTCGTAGATTAAAAGATATACACGTGTATTTGTAGAAGATTCGTACAACATACAGTATATGAGTTTAAAGAATTTTTGTCATAATAAAATAATTGCATAATAACTTGAAAATATCAATAATCCTTGAATCAATAATCCCCGAATATGTAAATAATAATAATTTTTAAACCTGAAGACCGTAATTGATATTATCCAGTCAAAAATGCTATAAGAAAAATCAAATCGTTCTTTTCTAAAATATATTTTTATATCCATTTATTTATTATTCAAATCGAAAAAATAATTATTAAAATTAACAGACAGATTTAATTTAATTGCGTTTCTGAGTAACATGATATAAGATAGAATCTTATAACATGTTAAATATGTCATGTCTTATAACATAAACTGCGAAATTAAATAACGATTTTGATTTCTCTATACTTCTCATTGTTCCGTAAAAGCTTGTTTTAAATAAACCATGAACCATGGAGATAGATTTCCCCTTTAAATCATGTTTCAAACAATTCATGTTTTCAGAAAGTGACTAATTAACGCAAAAAATCTCCCATCAAACTCAGAGATTAAATTTTAATTCACTTCCAAACGATTTTCAAGCTTTTCGTTTGGATAAACCACGGAGTTAGGGAGTAGAACTCCTAGGAAAAAGTTCCGTTTTTCATTAATATCTCGACAACCCCAGGTCTTAGAAACTCGAAACTAGGACAAAATTTATGGGGGGATATTTCAAGGCTATTCACCAAATTTCATTAAATTCGGTTCAGCCGTTTTTCCGTGATGATGGGACAAACGAAAATTTCGTTTTTTACTAATATCTCGAGAACCACTGGTCGTAGAAACTCAAAACACGGATATAATTTTAAGTGGGGCTATTTCTGGGCTACCCACAAAATTTCATCAAATTCGGTTCAGCCGTTCTCCCGTGATGGTGTGACAAACAGACAGACAGACAGACAGACAGACAGATTTTCATTTTTATTTATATAGACTAGCAGCATACCCGTTCTTCGTACGGAGTATATAATATAAAGAAACTTGAAATTCATAATCATGCCCAAATTCTTATAGTATACTAAATGACATGTTTAATCAAAATATTCTGTTAAAATATTTAATATAATGCTCCTAAAAAGAAGTTTAAGAATCTCTGTTCTCGCTATATAAAATTATCTTCATGGACATATCTGAAGAATAAAACATCTTGGACCCCTTATGTAAGCAAATATAAAAAAAATATGGAATTGAATCAATATATGCAAAATAAAAGCGTTAAAATTTTATGGGACCCGTACTAATTATATACGCGAATATTAGAAAATATAACCTGTATTAGTAGATTACATGTATAAATGGAAAATACCAATAAACCCGTAATCTTTAAATCTGAAGACAGTCATTTATTCCAATATATGTCAAAATTAAAGTGCTAAAATTATATGGGAAGATATACACGTACTACTTATAATGTCCGATTATTAGTAGAAAATTACCCGTTTTGCAATATGAGTCACAAATGTTTTTTGGTAAAACACAACAGACGACGTAATAAATTGAATATATAATTAATCCCCTTAATCTTCATACCAGAAGACTGTACTTGATTCCAATATATATGCCAATATATGCCAAAATATATGCCAATATATGCCAAAATATATGCCAATATACCTGTACTACTTATATTCTCGTAGGTTAGAAGATACACCCGTGTATTCCTAGAAGATTACTCGTACAACGTACAATATGCGTGTGTCAGCAATTTTTGCCGCAATAAAACAATGGCGTAATAACTTAAAAATATCAATAATCCCTGAATCAATAATTCCGGAAAATATCAATAATAATAATGTTTAAACCTGAAGAGCATAATTGATATTATCCAGCCCAAAATGAAATGGCAATGAAATTTATTTTATATACATATCTTCATTATTCAAATCGGAAAGGATTTAATAAAAATCGTCTGCCGCATAAACACATTGGATTTAAATCCGTTGCTAAGCGACATGATATCACTTGCTTCAAATAAATTGGTAGAAAAAATATCGTCTAAATAGTTATATTTCTATGGAACATTTGGCGACAGTTTCGTCAAATTAGCGGCATTTTAAGAAATCGCCAAATTTATCGCCAAGTGGGACTGTAGAACTGACAGTTCCACTTTGCGACAAATTGACGAAATATCATCACAATACTATCCCCTAGCAAAAAACAATTAATATCATTTATGTAGCGCAATTTTATCAATTTCAAGATATTTTTATAGATTTGAAAACATTTTTATCAATTTGGTGACATTTTAAAAATTCGCTAAATGTATTACTAAGTAGGATGGTTGGTCTGACAGATAAATGATCCAAACATCATTTCAGCAAGCACTCTCTTCTAACAAAACAAAAAAAAATTTCATTGATATGTAGAAGACCCAAGCCACACGACCAACCCGAAGGTTTATGGCAGCTGTTTGTGTGTCGTTTATATCAATTTGGCGACATTTCCGTCAATTTGGCAAAGTTTAAGAAAAGTTGTCAAATTAGCGATATCCCTCCAAATTCGTAGCTTTGAATTTGCAGATCTGAATGAAACATTCATATCCCTTTTCAATATACTGAATGAAAACACTACAATTGTATTAGAAGATATACCCGCTCTACTCTTTTTCTGTTTCAACAATCGGCTATATGAATTTATTGGCTAAACAAAATATATGAGTTTAGTAGCTAAATACGATATAAGCTTGAAAACTCTTTGCCAAAATAAATGAAATTGATGTACGCAGTCAGCAATTAATACAATTAAAAGAAAAATCAAACCGTCCATTCATAAGATATATTTTTATATCCATTTATCCATTTATTTATTATTTAAATCGAAAAAAAATAATAAAAACATTAACAAACACATTTAATTTAATTGCGATGCCGAGCAACATGATATATCCTCCTAAAATGTTAAAATTTATTAACCACTAACAGCACACCCGTTATTCGTACGGAGTGTATAATTTAAAGAAACTTAAAGTTCGCAATCATGTGCAAATTCTGTTAAAATATTAAATTTATTGCTCCTAAAGAGAAGTTTAAGAATATATGTTCTCACTATGCAAAATTATCTTCACAATCAGATCTGAAGAATAAAACATCCTGCCCCCTTTTGTAAGCAAATTTACAGAAGAAAAAATAGGAATTGAATGAATATATGCAACCCCGTACTAATTATATTGTCGCAGATCATAAAATATGCCAATGTGTTAGTAGAAGATTACCCGTATTACAATATGCGTCTCAAAATATTTGCCAAAATAAAAGAGATGACGTAATAAATTGAAAACATCAATAATATCCGTACTGTTTATACCAGAAGGTCGTAATTGATTCCAATATATGCCAATATATATCAAAACATATGTCAATATACCTGTACTACTTATATTCTCGTAGATTAAAAGATATACACGTGTATTTGTAGAAGATTCGTACAACATACAATATATGAGTTTAAACAATTTTTGCCATAATAAAATAATTGCATAAAAACTTGAAAATATCAATAATCCTTGGATCAATAATCCCCGAAAATATAAATAATAATAATTTTTAAACCTGAAGACCGTAATTGATATTATCGAGTCAAAAATGCTATAAGAAAAATCAAATCGTTCTTTTCTAAAATATATTTTTATATCCATTTATTTATTATTCAAATCGGAAAAATAATTATTAAAATTAACAGACAGATTTAATTTAATTGCGTTTCTGAGTAACATGATATAAGATAGAATCTTATAACATGTTAAATATGTCATGTCTTATAACATAAACTGCGAAATTAAATAACGATTTTGATTTCTCTATACTTCTCATTGTTCCGTAAAAGCTTGTTTTAAATAAACCATGAACCATGGAGATAGATTTCCCCTTTAAATCATGTTTCAAACAATTCATGTTTTCAGAAAGTGACTAATTAACGCAAAAAATCTCCCATCAAACTCAGAGATTAAATTTTAATTCACTTTCAAACGATTTTCAAGCTTTTCGTTTGGATAAACCACGGAGTTAGGGAGTAGAACTCCTAGGAAAAAGTTCCGTTTTTCATTAATATCTCGACAACCCCAGGTCTTAGAAACTCGAAACTAGGACAAAATTTATGGGGGGATATTTCAAGGCTATTCACCAAATTTCATTAAATTCGGTTCAGCCGTTTTTCCGTGATGATGAGACAAACGAAAATTTCGTTTTTTACTAATATCTCGAGAACCACTGGTCGTAGAAACTCAAAACACAGATATAATTTTAAGTGGGGCTATTTCTGGGCTACCCACAAAATTTCATCAAATTCGGTTCAGCCGTTCTCCCGTGATGGTGTGACAAACAGACAGACAGACAGACAGACAGACAGACAGATTTTCATTTTTATTTATATAGACTAGCAGCATACCCGTTCTTCGTACGGAGTATATAATATAAAGAAACTTGAAATTCATAATCATGCCCAAATTCTTATAGTATACTAAATGACATGTTTAATCAAAATATTCTGTTAAAATATTTAATATAATACTCCTAAAAAGAAGTTTAAGAATCTCTGTTCTCGCTATATAAAATTATCTTCATGGACATATCTGAAGAATAAAACATCTTGGACCCCTTATGTAAGCAAATATAAAAAAAATATGGAATTGAATCAATATATGCAAAATAAAAGCGTTAAAATTTTATGGGACCCGTACTAATTATATACGCGAATATTTGAAAATATAACCTGTATTAGTAGATTACATGTATCAATTGAAAATACCAATAAACCCGTAATCTTTAAATCTGAAGACAGTCATTTATTCCAATATATGTCAAAATTAAAGTGCTAAAATTATATGGGAAGATATACACGTACTACTTATAATGTCCGATTATTAGAAGACGATTACCCGTTTTACAATATGAGTCACAAATGTTTTTTGGTAAAATACAACAGACGACGTAATAAATTGAATATATAATTAATCCACTTAATCTTCATACCAGAAGACTGTACTTAATTCCAATATATATGCCAATATACCTGTACTACTTATATTCTCGTAGGTTAGAAGATATACCCGTGCATTCCTAGACGATTACTCGTACAACGTACAATATGCGTGTGTCAGCAATTTTTGCCGCAATAAAACAATGGCGTAATAACTTAAAAATATCAATAATCCCTGAATCAATAATTCCGGAAAATATCAATAATAATAATGTTTAAACCTGAAGAGTATAATTGAGATTATCCAGTCCAAAATGAAATGGCAATGAAATTTATTTTATATACATATCTTCATTATTCAAATCGGAAAGGATTTAATAAAAATCGTCTGCCGCATAAACACATTGGATTTAAATCCGTTGCTAAGCGACATGATATCATTTGCTTCAAATAAATTGGTAGAAAAAATATCGTCTAAATAGTTATATTTCTATGGAACATTTGGCGACAGTTTCGTCAAATTAGCGACATTTTAAAAAATCGCCAAATTTATCGCCAAGTGGGACTGTAGAACTGACAGTTCCACTTTGCGACAAATTGACGAAATATCATCACAATACTATCCCTTAACAAAAAACAATTAATATCATTTATGTAGCGCAATTTTATCAATTTCAAGATATTTTTATAGATTTGAAAACATTTTTATCAATTTGGTGACATTTTAAAAATTCGCTAAATGTATTACTAAGTAGGATGGTTGGTCTGACAGAGAAATGCTAACCAAACATCATTTCAGTACTCTCTTCTAACAAAACAAAAAAAAAATTCATTGATATGTAGAAGACCCAAGCCACACGACCAACCCGAAGGTTTATGGCAGCTGTTTGTGTGTCGTTTATATCAATTTGGCGACATTTCCGTCAATTTGGCAAAGTTTAAGAAAAGTTGTCAAATTAGCGATATCCCTCCAAATTCGTAGCTTTGAATTTGCAGATCTGAATGAAACATTCTTATCCCGTTTCAATATACTAAATGAAAACACTACAATTGTATTAGAAGATATACCCGCTCTACTCTTTTTCTGTTTCAACAATCGGCTATATGAATTTATTGGCTAAACACAATATATGAGTTTAGTAGCTAAATACGATATAAGCTTGAAAACTCTTTGCCAAAATAAATGAAATTGATGTACGCAGTCAGCAATTAATATAATTAAAAGAAAAATCAAACCGTCCATTCATAAGATATACTTTTATATCCATTTATCCATTTATTTATTATTTAAATCGAAAAAAAATAATAAAAACATTAACAAACACATTTAATTTAATTGCGATGCCGAGCAACATGATATATCCTCCTAAAATGTTAAAATTTATTAACCACTAACAGCAGACCCGTTATTCGTACGGAGTGTATAATTTAAAGAAACTTAAAGTTCGCAATCATGTGCAAATTCTGTTAAAATATTAAATTTATTGCTCCTAAAGAGAAGTTTAAGAATATCTCTTCTCACTATGCAAAATTATCTTCACGATCAGATCTGAAGAATAAAACATCCTGCCCCCTTTTGTAAGCAAATTTACAGAAGAAAAAATAGGAATTGAATGAATATATGCAACCCCGTACTAATTATATTGTCGCAGATCAGAAAATATGCCAATGTGTTAGTAGAAGATTACCCGTATTACAATATGCGTCTCAAAAATATTTGCCAAAATAAAAGAGATGACGTAATAAATTGAAAACATCAATAATATCCGTACTCTTTATACCAGAAGGTCGTAATTGATTCCAATATATGCCAATATATATCAAAACATATGTCAATATACCTGTACTACTTATATTCTCGTAGATTAAAAGATATACAAGTGTATTTGTAGAAGATTCGTACAACATACAATATATGAGTTAAACAATTTTTGTCATAATAAAATAATTGCATAATAACTTGAAAATATCAATAATCCTTGAATCAATAATCCCCGAAAATATAAATAATAATAATTTTTAAACCTGAAGACCGTAATTGATATTATCCAGTCAAAAATGCTATAAGAAAAATCAAATCGTTATTTTCTAAAATATATTTTTATATCCATTTATTTATTATTCAAATCGAAAAAATAATTATTAAAATTAACAGACAGATTTAATTTAATTGCGTTTCTGAGTAACATGATATAAGATAGAATCTTATAACATGTTAAATATGTCATGTCTTATAACATAAACTGCGAAATTAAATAACGATTTTGATTTCTCTATACTTCTCATTGTTCCGTAAAAGCTTGTTTTAAATAAACCACGAACCATGGAGATAGATTTCCCCTTTAAATCATGTTTCAAACAATTCATGTTTTCAGAAAGTGACTAATTAACGCAAAAAATCTCCCATCAAACTCAGAGATTAAATTTTAATTCACTTTCAAACGATTTTCAAGCTTTTCGTTTGGATAAACCACGGAGTTAGGGAGTAGAACTCTTAGGAAAAAGTTCCGTTTTTCATTAATATCTCGACAACCCCAGGTCTTAGAAACTCGAAACTTGGACAAAATTTATGGGGGGATATTTCAAGGCTATTCACCAAATTTCATTAAATTCGGTTCAGCCGTTTTTCCGTGCTGATGAGACAAACGAAAATTTCGTTTTTTACTAATATCTCGAGAACCACTGGTCGTAGAAACTCAAAACACGGATATAATTTTAAGTGGGGCTATTTCTGGGCTACCCACAAAATTTCATCAAATTCGGTTCAGCCGTTCTCCCGTGATGGTGTGACAAACAGACAGACAGACAGACAGACAGACAGACAGACAGACAGACAGACAGATTTTCATTTTTATTTATATAGATTTCGTCTTGAGGCTTAGATTTCCCACTATAAACGATACACACATCTGCTTTTGATATGCAAGATTAAATGTTATATACTCGGTCAATCGTAACGTAGAACTTTTGACTTATGTTCTACCTCCATATATGTGTGTAATATAACATTCTTTAAACAAAGTAGCAGTGGAACTCACTCCCTTTTTCATTACAACCGAAAATTTTAATGAAATAACACGTTATATTTAGACAAATGTCCATGTTGCAGTGGAGTAGTTTCTACTCATAGGATCCAGAACGTTCTATTTATATCTGTATATTATTCAAGCTCTGTATTCTTGGTAATAAATCTGCATATTGGGAGAATTCCGTATGAAATTAAACAAATGCGGTATATTTGTTTAGCCGAGTTCTACAGAAGCGTTTCTAAAAGCTGTGCATTTCCGTGGATTGTAGTCAGTTTTCCAAGCCTCGTAATTGATTGCCGTTCTGGAACGCATTCTGAATTAATTTCATTGCAGAGTATTGAACATCGAATGCAGGCAAAGTTCATTAGAATCTCTAGTGGATAAATTGGATGCACATTAAACTTCCTGATTACTTGATTTAAAATTATCTTTCTGGGAAGAGGTTACTTACATAGGTAGTTAAAGTATTGTAAATCTACTTTCAGTGGAAAATCTACACCTCGACTTCTTAATTATTCAATAGTCTGTTAAATTTGAAATATTTTAATTTTCTAGAATTGAACAATGTTGCTATAAACTCATTTAGTTAGCGGCTTTTATCAATATGCAAAGCTCATTCAAAGTACTATCTAAACTAGACCTGGACGGACCTATACCAGGCGTATCAGATATACGGCCCGCTGGCCACGAGTGGCCCACGATCTCAATTAGTATAGCTAGGTAAAGATTACAGATACCTATTGAACACGCACTTATATCTGTCACAAGTACATTTTCCTTTAAATTGAGTAGGTCTATACTAATATTATAATGCAGTATGCCTGCTTTGATAGTTTGATGTAAGATTCTAGTCCTGCGATTATTTTTAAATGAAACTAAAAAGATGTCAGGTATCTGGATCTTTGAAATAAAGCGCTGCTTTTTAGCCGTTATGACTTAATGCCATTTTAATTTTGATGTATACTTTAAATTTGAATAAAAGAGTTTTTTATATAAAATTACTGTTTAATTGAATCCCGGCCAGCTGATTTAATTTGGAAGTAAAATTGGCACTTTACAAAATTGAATTTGACACCCTTGATCTAAACCTAAAAGTAAAAATGCGCCGTTAGTAACAGCATAAACAGCTGATTAGAAGTATAAATCCATTTTAAAGGGAAATACGTCATATAATAAATAAAGGAATGTCGTCATATTTGTCACTGTTGAGTTTGTGTGTGTGAAAAATTAACCATTCCATTTACCTTCATGTTTTAAGTCCACGATTTCCAACCTTTTTTGTTTGGAGGAGCCATGGAGTTAGAGGGGATAAAGGTTCTATAAAAGGCTAATTTTTCACTAATATCTCGACCACCCTTGGTTATAGAAACTCGAAACATGGACTAAATTTTAAGTGAAGCTATTTCACGATTGCTCACAAAATTTTGTGAAATTCGATGTAGTCGTTCTCCTGTGATGATCAGACAAACACATACACACAAAATCACTTATACAGATAGATTTTCAATTTTATTTATATAGATTTCTTTCTTCTTTCAACTTTACGAAGATGACTCTTTCTTTTGAAAACTGTTAATAATTTTAATCAAATGTATATGTAAGCCAGTACTAACGAAGTACTTTAATTTTTAGATCTTCCTTTAACGTCTTATTTAGTATTTCTGTCTTATTCTTCTTCATGAAGAAGACTTTTTCTTTTGAAATAGGTTAATACTTTAAATTAATTTTATAAACGATTACTAACAATGTATTTTTATTTTGAGATCTTCCTTTGCAGTTTTCTTTAATACTTCTGTCTTATTCATCCTCAAGAAGAAAACTCCTTCTTTTGAAAGCGGTGAATACTTTTAATCAACTGTATAAGCTATTACTAACGAAGTATTTTATTGTTAGATCTTCTTTTGTTGTCTTATTTAGTATTTCTAACTTATTCACCTTCATTAAGAAGATTTACTTCAGATCTTCACTAAGAAATTTAATGTTTTTAATCAGCAATAAAAGCTATAACTAACGAAGTATTTTATTTTTAAATATTCCTTTGCTGTCTTATTTATCTTGACGAAGAAGGTTCTTTCTTTTTTTTAAAACCGGTTAATACTTTTAATCAACTGGTTATGCTATTACAAATTAAATATTTTTACTTTTAGATTTAAATACTTTTATCAACTTTAATAAGAGTCTTTTCATATTCGAAGAATAATTCGCATGTTCAATTTTACTATTACTTTCAGATATTATAAATTCTAATCACTCTCAGTTATATTTCCACTACTAAACAGTGGAATCAAACTGTCTGTCTGCCTGTCTGTCCGTCTGTCCATTCGCACGCTAACTACCGTAAAAATGAAATTTTAGTATGTTGTTCAGACGGTCTGTGGGACATATGGGAATGTAAATTAATAATATCACCCAATTAGTTTTAGATTGAACTTGGGTTGTTGAGACCCAGACCATGCGACCTACCAGAAAGGTGTAAGGTAACTGTTTGGACGGCAGGAGATTGAACCCGGCTTGAAAAAGTGAAATACATTGAACCCTATGGTACCTAATTTTTCAAACATTTTTAAGCGAAGTGAAAATTCACAAATTACTTTGAAAATTTTAGAAAATATTCAAATTATCCCATAAAATATGTAAAAAAATGTCAACAAAATATGTTCGGCAGTTTTTTAAGTAGAAATTGAAATAATAATTGCACCCATATCATATGAAGAGATCACGTGACCTCCTTCAAAATAAAATATAGCATGCATCATTTTTTCTCACAAAATCATGATTTTTAAAGTTCTTTTAACTTTATATTTAGTATTGCATCCGTAATAAATCCGATTTATTTTTGCGTCTTTCTGTGCACCTATATTCTGCATCAACGCAATTACAATATTTTTTAGTTTAAAAGATCATCCAACTTTGATTATTTTTACAACGAAGCCTAATTTTAACGTGTACAGAATGTAAACAAATCAAGCTGGGTTGTATAAGGATTGCTGAATTTTGTTAATGCAAAATTATTTAGCTCTGATGTCTGGAATATAAGTGATATGAATGAAACATTCATTCATTTTACATAGAGAAGCAGACGATTTTATAGCAGACTTTTTCAATGAAGTTTTAAGCATGGAGTTAGAAAGTACTTTTACCTTCATGGTTTTAAGTTTTTAAGTAACATAAATTATTGTGGTACTACTGTGATAATTTAAAAAATATCCCCGCTGAATGTATGGCATTTTAGAGGCGTTTAAATAAAATTGCATTGCAGTTGGAAAGTGTTTCATAATCAATGCTTTATGCATGATTGATATCTCTTGTTTAATTAATTATTTAATCAATTATATATTAATTTATAAATATGGCTAACTGAGATTAAAACAATTTATTGAATCAAAAGTCGATTTCATCCAATTGATCATCGAAACTAATCAGTTGAAATTTTGAATAAAAATAACATTTTAATAAATTTGAAAGAATTGCTTGCAAACGCAAGCTCTTAAAAACTGCATTTTTAACACTTTACAACAAAGTTGAAAAGTGTTTATGACTTTGTTCATTCTGTCTGTCCGTCTGTCTGTCTGTCCGTTAGCACGATAACTGCCGTAAAAATGACTTTATCAAAATGAAATTTTAGTATGTTGTTCAGACGGTCAGTGGGACCTATGGGAATATAAATATATAATATCACCAAATTAGTTTTGGATTGAATCCGGGTTAAAAAAACCAAATACATTGAACCCTGTGGGTACCTAATTTTTCAAACATTTTTTAAGCGGATTTAAAATTCACAAATTGCTTCGAAAATTTTAGGAAATATTCAAATTATCCCATAAAATATATAAATAAAAATTCAGCAAAATATATTCAGTAGTTTTTTAAATAAAAATTAAAATAATAATTACACCTTTTATATGAAGTAATCGCGTGACCATTATATGAAGATATCAAGTGACCCACTTCAAAATAAAATATGGCATCCATCTTGTGTCAAAATCGTGATTTTTAAAGTTCTTTTTAATTCATATTTAGTGTTGTATCCGTCCTAAAACCGCTTTATTTTTGCTTAAATTCTGTGCATCTACATACTGAAACAACACAATTACAATACATTTGAGTTTAAATGATCATCCAAATTTGATTACTTCTACAACGAAGCCTACTTTTCACTTATGGAAAATGTAAACAGCGAAATATGTAGAATGAGTTGTATAAGAATTGCTGCATTTCTTTAACGCAAAATTATTTAGCTCATGGAGTCTGCAATATAGCTGATATGATTGAAATATTCATTGACTTTACCGAGAGAAGGACGATTTTTTCGATGAAGTTTTAAGCATAATGTTTAATTACTTGTAACTTCGTGGTCTTAAGTTTTTAAATAAAATAAATTATTATAGAATTGTGATGAATGAAATGAATGGAAAAATGTTATGAATGAAATGCTGCTTTTATAGAGAGAGCCAGGCGTGTTATAGTTCGATGACGTCATTTGAATAAATTTCAGTTATTTTGGATGAAGTTTTCAAATATAATAAATTATTATAGTATTATGATAATTTTAAAAATATTACCGAGGAAATTACCGAGGAATGTATCGCATTTTAGAGATGTTTAAACCAGGCAATTTATATCAATGCCGTCATTTGAATGAAGTTCATTTTTTTCGATGAAGTTTTAAGTTTTCAAATATAATAAATTAATTTAGTATTGCGATAATTTTCAAAATATTACCGAGGAATGTATCGCATTTTAGAGATATTCAAATGAAATTGCAATGAAGTTGGAAAGTGTTTCATAATCAATGCTTTATGCATGATTGATCTGAGTTTTATCATGCGGTTGCTCAGTATAACACTGGTGTGTCTAAACAATAAAGATTATGTTAGAAAGTTGAATGGGACATCAAATCTCAAACATTTCCCGAATAAAATTTCAACTGGCTGAGGATTTTCCACCGTACAGTAAATTGCGTAATTATCTAAATTATGTTTCATTAGACAGCGTAAAATCATTAAACTCTAAACCAACAAACGTAAATTAAACCTGCCGCCGTATTGGAAAGTAAGATTAATCTTTCAAGTCGCTGTTCATTTCAAATGGCTGTTCTCTTAAATAACTAATGAAATATTTCATTTCCCTGGGCGATCATTGTCCTCTACTTTCATAACGCTTACATTAAAATTAGTTCATTTGGTGTTGGTGATCAGAATAGTTTGCGGGGTTAATTTTGATAAGAGTAATGAGATACAGAAATTATGCATTTGACTCAGAAAATAACGTTTTCATGATGTCTCTACTGTGGAATAGTATATTCGAAATTTTTGTAGCTTTACTTCATATGGAGGATAATCATATAATATACTACGTAAACAATTATTGTAGTCAATACAGGAAACTAATACAATGTCGATTATCCGGATATCCAATTATCCGGATTTTGTGTGTGTGTATGTGTGTGTGTTCATGACATTGAAGATCTTAAACAAAAGCATGTCCTCAATGTCACTTTCATAACTGATGCTTTTCTGACCATAAATTAGAGCTGGAAGGGATGAATATTTTGTAGCATGACCTTACCTACTTTTCACAAAAGTAGATCTGGTATTTATTGACACTATTACAAAAAAGCGAACAACATGGTTTTTCAAAATTGGGGAAGCAATTTTGAAAAATCTTGAAGAGGGGCGATTCTCCAAACCTACTACATTTTTAAAAAATCTGATGTGGGCAACACATGACTTTCCTTATAGAATGCAATGAATTTACTACTTTTACACTAAAAAAATAGGTTTTTCTTATAGTAGATACTAATATTCTTCCCAAGATATTGAATTTTCGACAATTACTCGTCATTTTCATTGATTTAGCGTCATTTTAATCCATTTGCCGCGATTTTCGTTAACTTGACAACATTTAAAAAAGTCGCCAAGTTGGCGACATTTCGCCAAATTCGTCGCCAAAATCTCGCCAAGCGTTATGGACGAAGAAATAAGTTATTCTTACAGCAATAAATGACTATTCGCGTTCAAATACAAAAGTATTACTTAAAGTATCTTTTTTCATGAATGGAACGAGTTGGATCCACGAGAATTATGTCACTCAATTTATCACATGGTATTACATATGAAAAGTGAACATGTTTCTCAATAGGAAATATTTTTTTTTATTTTATATGACTTTTTGATAATTTTTTTTAAAAAAAATGTACAATATCTCGGAAACGGCACATGTTAGCGTTCTAAAATTTATTTCACTCGATTTCTAATGAAAAATTACATAAGAAATGTCTATTTGCTTAACTTTATTAGCGGTTTTGATTTTTTGACGATTTTTTGAAAATTTAGGGGGGTTCTGAACATTTGATTGCGTATAAAAACAACAGACTTCCAGTCTTTACGGATTGTGATTTTTGTACCAAATTTTGTTCAAATCGGTCTATTCGTTCGTCAGTTATCGTCTCCACAGACTCACTGACATACACACACACACAGACATCACTTCAAAAATGTTTGATTCGTAATCAGGAATGCTTGAAACGTGCTCTCCCGTCGAAAACTCGAATTCAACCCCGTCACAATACTTTCCTTATACATTATGTATATAAGGAAAGTAAAAATGTGAGATTTTGCAGCACTGAACCGAGTTTTATTTTGAAGCAAGAAATAATAGATGAGTTTTTATGTAAAGAGTCAAAGTAAACAAAAATAATTTAAATGCAATGTGTTTCATACATCCCTTAAAATGTGCTATTTCTATAAAAAAAAATGTAGGTTAAAGAACTATTTTTGTAGGTTTATTTCTAGGAAACTATCTTTATACAAATTGATGAATTATCGGGATAATCGGCGCTCTACTGTTTTTTGCAATATTTGGTATAATAATCTATATTCTGCTCTTCTATTGGTATAATAATCTATATTCTGCCCTTTTATTGGTATAATAATCTCCATTCTGCTCTTCTGTTGGTATAATAATCAATATTCTGCTCTTTTATTGGTATAATAATCTATATTCTGCAAAATTTGGTATATTAATCTATACACGTAAAATGTAAAATCTATCTGTCTGTTCCGTATACAAATCCATAGTTTTTGACGGTTTTCTCTACTTTACTGCAGGTAAATGGATCCATGTGTCGAGTTTCTGGGACCAAGGGTTGTCTATATATTAATAAAAAATTCCAGAATAAACCTTCCATACAAATAGTATTATGCAGACAATAATTTTCCGAAGAAAATGTATATGAAGGAAACATGGATTTAGAAAAGAAACTGGTGAATATCACAACGTTAAAAATACGTTACCTCGCTAGAAAACAATTTTGAGGTACTAAAAATATAATTCCCCCATTGAAAAATATTGAAATATATTGAATGGATTTACACATTATTTTCTTTCAATTTTTATTTATTTCACAAGCCAAAAGCATCTTAATGAAATGGTATTTAAATTTTAGTAGATACTGTTTCAATTATCTCAAAATTAACTCAAAATTAACAACAATGCTACGCTACGACAAAAATCGCTCAATAAGTCCAGTCGCAGCTTTTCGTCTGCTTTGGTGGCTACGATTTTCGTTATCAATCCAGTTTCTTTTCTAAATCCATGGAAGAAAATGATATCATGTTACTTGAAGCCGCCTTCACATCGGCGGACACAAGCACAAAAATTCTGTTTCTTAACGCAAAATTTCTGCCTTCTCGTATTCACAGCAGAAGAAACCGGACACAAGTACAACTTTTATGTTTGTGTGTGTGTTCAAGGCGTTCAAGAGTTCAGAAATGTTGAGCATTTTGTATCTGTTGCCGGCCTATTGACCAATCATCCTTTGCCTTCATCGGTTCTTATTGGTTACTCTATTGTACGAATGCGTATACTTATATTGCGGAATTACATATCCTTACTTATTTCTGTCAACAAAGTGACATAACTGTAACTTAAAGTGCTTGATGTTCAGCGATTTCGATCCAGGACAATAACACAACACTACACTGATTTAAATCAAACTATTTGTATCGTGGACTTCACAAAAATTACAGCAGCCGGCTGTTTAAGCAACTGACGACATAGACAACAACTGTTATTACATACACCCAGAATGAATTACAATTATACAAGATACTACAATTTACTGACCTAGTGATAAATGTTACGCCGTAAACGATTTACATAGCTTTTATACTTACCACTGGCATTCATTTCACCTCACTCCGTATTGCGGCCAAACCCAGAATACTAGACTCTTCCAGTCATCGTTGTATCTAAGTGAGCTTCCTTCCACTAGGCTACCGGCCAAATTCCGCACTCATCCCAATCTATCCTTGTGTCTTCTTATTTCCCTCCAACTCACTCATTTGAAGTCTTACTACAAATCTCGAATTTGCCACGATCCGAAACTTATCCTGTTTCACCTCAGAAATGCAGAAACATATGTTGATTAACCACTTGGCCGGCTGAGAAAACTCTATCTTACTGACCCAGTTTTGTTCTCTCTCAAGAAGCAGTTCTGCAGCTAAACTAACCGCAGCGAGACTGGGGAAATGTTTGTTTTCCAACTGAACAGTCCCGTTCCCCCTATCACGCCTGTCAACAACGTAATGGTCATTAGTTTGCGCAGCAGGTGTCTGACCCCACTTTGCTTGCACCACGTGACATGCTCCCCTCAGAAAGGGGAAAACAAAATAGGGTGAGCTACAAAATAAGAATTGGATGGATCTTGCTTGACCAAAATATCGTTCTTTTTTTTATAATCCCTTTCAATTTTATAGATAATTTTTTAATAGCAGTTTTCTCCTTATTTTTTAAGCAAACGCTATTTGAAGTTTAAATTGCATGATAAATGTATTTTGATTAATAAAATTTTGATACAACATTTTGCTTCATTTTCCTCTTTCTTATCGTAAAGCATGCAAAGAAAATATTATACATTTACTTTACAAATCAAATTTGATTTAGCTTTGATTATCATTTATCGAGGTTTAAGAAAATCTTTTATACATTTTCTATATACTCAAATAGAAACTTTTAAAAACTGTTGATTTATTAGAAGGACCCATAATGTATAAGCCATCAAACAACGAGGTTAAATTATTTTCTTTTTTATTTTCTGTATATAAGAATTAAAATAACAATGTTAATGTGCGGCAGCGTAAACTTTTATTCATAAATTATTTTTATTACGAATTCATACTGTTTTAAAATGCATAATTTCAACAAATATTCCTAAATTTCCAATTTTCTAGAAAGAGATAATCGTTTTAAAAAGTTAATGTTTGCATGGTGAGAAAATTTTTGTTTGTGTCTATTTTCTTATGAATGAATGTGCTAACTGGATGAAAATGTTGGGGATGCTAACTCATTTAAACATATTTAAAATTTCATATTTTTAATATAAATTTATTTGAAAATCATGAAATATCTGAAGGAAGATCCATTCTAGTGTTCCATTCGTTTTCTGATGCGAAGTTGCATGCGAGATGCTTGTTTGTTAGACATGTTTAACTCCAATTTTTCAATCATCTTTTTCTCAATATTAACTGCGAAACTCTCTTAAAATGATCAACGTGTGTTCATTGCAAACAACATTATCCACGTCCATGGACCGTTTTCACATTTATGTGCTCGTCAACAGTTAATATTCGATAACTGCAATTTCAACAAAAAATGTACTATGTTCCTTAATTCTGTGTGCTTTCACATAATTTTACATACTTTAGTAGCCGGCATAAAGGACTGAATGTGTTGCGGCGTTAATGTTCCACGTAACCGGAGTAAAGCTAGCTGCATGGTTGGATTGAATATGTTGAACATAAAATTATGAAACATACCAAGTCTTTCTACTACTTTTGCAAATATTGACTATTCCATGTTGACGAGAGTAGAATTAACTTTGTCCATAAATAATGTTATTTGCAGTGAGAGCGCGATCCTATATAATATTGTCTATGCCCAATAAATATAGGGCTTTCAGCCAGCAAGAATATAGTATTCATGGCGAACCCCCATAATTAAAAACATATTGCAATGAAAAAACGTTTTAAGGGCCTTATTGTTGCCGCCTTTTCAGGTTAATAAAATATTACATGCAAAAACCTTTTTCACAAATATAATGCATTTGCGACAAAGTTTTTTCGGTAGGCTCACTTTTACATATACTTTGATATAAAGATGGAGATTAAAGAGAAGTCCTTGAAACTCGTGTCAATATGTTTCCATGTGTACATTATTTAGGATGTTTCAAAGGATATTTATCTTTAAAAACGAATTATTTTTAGTGTCTTCTGAGAAAGTGACTATAGGCAAGACAATTATATCCTACTCTGTAATCATAAACTTCTGAATCTCATAAATTGCATTCAATTACTAAATGTTAAATATTCATTTATTTACTCGTATTTATTTATTTATTTAAAATAGGCAAACTACAGGACAATGTCCCAGAAACATCTTGCAAGATAAAATATAATACAAAATATTAAAAATATATATATAAGAAAAACTAAAATACAAAGTACTTGCAACAAATGATTTTTAAAAGTAATTCCAGATGAATGCAAAACATCAAGATCACCAGAGAAGCTGTTGTAAAGTTTATAAAAGTTATTAATTTAACAATAACTACCAATATTAGTACCAAAAATACTTTGAGCAAATAAACTCAGACTTGGGTCAAAATAAAACTAATCGTCTTCTTTGTGAATTATTTGGTCTTTTTAGCACTGAGGAAAATGATCCAAAGTGTTTTCGAAACAGTGGTAAATTTAAATTCAGAAATAAAGGGCAGCCAATAACTCAATAACGAATGTTTGTTTCTCTGAAATCGTAAGTGTACATTCATTATCAGAATAATCGAACTAGATTGAATATTTTTATAAATCGTATGATTAGAAAACGAATAATTCGAATTATTACAATGACGTCTTGGACACGCTTACTCAAGAACAAATGTTGGCTTGCTGTGGAATTCATATAATATAAATTTACGTAAATTATATAGAATATGAATATAAGAGAATGTCGACTCCCACTCTACTCTAGATATTTTGTATTGGGTCTGCTAAGAGATGCATGATATACTATATAATATACATAACATCTAACATGATATACCTGTACATAAGCTTTTGAATTTTTAGTGACCAATCTTTGATTATTGTATAGAAACAGATCGTTCAAAAACGTTCAAGGTTTATACTCTGGCTTTTTTGGAAAACTACAATAAGCAATACTGCTTTTGTATGGTTTTCTTTTGTAACCAGTGGTTATCAAATATATAGTTTTATCAAAAATTGGTGGAAAACAATATGCATTAGATGCTATACAAAGACGGACTATTTCCAAACAAAAGCAAAATAATATATGACATATTTCATAACAATTAAAGTTTTTTATTTAAAGTAAAAATCAATAATGTTAATAATAATAATAATTTTAGTAATGTACATTATATGAAGTGTCTCAAACATTTCAAATATATAAGTTAAATATTTACAGGCGCAAAATACAGTTAAATATTTTTAACTGGTTGTATCGTTTCTTTTTTTAGTATTAAACTGTGCTACTGTGGGGGAACTTGCATGGAATAGAATGAATCCAACAAGTATTTAACCCCCCCCCCCCCCCCCCCCCCGCAGCCCTTTTGCCCGGAGCGCGTTCCTTGCCGCTGATTACGGCGGATTTTCTATGCCCATTCAACCCTCGAGTCGGGAATCAGTGACTGTCTGTCTACAGCACGTTCTTCTCACGATATAACAAAGACCACCTCAAGTGCTTTCACAGACGTCGTTTTATTGCACAACACAAACAAATATTTGGTGCAATTACGACTTGTAGAAAAAAAATATTTGTGTGGAATGTTAGTCTTCTAGGGTGATTTAATTTTTCTCAAATGGTAACAATTATTAGAAATATATAAATGAACAGTTATGTCTTAGTGTTGAAAATAAATTCAAATAACTCTTTACATGGCAGAATTTGTGTAGTTTGCAGCATAACTGGACGTAATCCCCGAGTCGTTGGTTCAATACCCAACTATGAACGAGTATTGTATGTAACTAAAATATATTACAATTAGCGCTTGAACCAAAATCTTTAATGTTTATAACCGCAGGGTGTTGGTGTCCCATTCTAGCATTGTTTAAAAAGGTGAGAATGTATGCTAATTCAAGTAATTTCGTACATGGCGCGAGTGGTGTATCTGATAGCACGCATGACCACAATCTACGAGGCTCTGTTTTTATTCTTATTGTATTCGTGGAATTTGAAGTTGGTTGCATGGCATGACTAACTTATCAATCACACAGTGGTTCATAAAATATCGGAATATAGCAAGTTCTCTTGTTGCAAATCTAATTATCGTCTACACCATGCTGAAGAGCGGTATAATGGTTCCCGAATGCTGGTTGCTACACTGGAAGCGCGATTCCAAACTTTGGGAATGCGTTTGATTGGTGGGTTCCTTAGTTATCAAAGTACTCTCACTCCTGAATGCAGATTACTATTCCTATTCTTCAGAAACATATGCATCAGTTATTAAGCCGCAGTTGAGCATAGGACATTATGTATAACTTAAAATAATTCGGTAAATTACAATTAGTCTCATATATCTTATTTTAAAAGGTATTCTAACAACATTTCTTTATATTATTTATTTATAATGGTTCCACTTTTCTGTTATAAAATATTTTGCAGATTAAATATGATTTATAAATTATATCATAAGGAAATGAAATTTACGCAAATAATGATTACATATTGTAAAACATTTCACATGGTGATTGTTTCGAAATATTGATTCGATTTTTTTTTAAAACTATAGTTTTTGTATACAATTCAATACAAGAAAGTAAAAATATTAAAATACCTCAAAATAATTATTATATTGGAAACGTTTCATTACTTATTTTTTTATAGCTTTCACATATTAAGTCTTGGCCTCGGTTTCTGCTTTGTGTACCCAAGGAAAACGTTTAATCAAGTCTTATTACACTTCTTTTAATAAACAGTTCATCTTAAGAAGCTATTTGCCCTCCCCCCATTCTCTTAAAATATAGTTTTTGAAATAAAAATTTAAATAATATTATAGAGTATATATATCAAATGTATTTAAAATAAAAATCAGATATATTTATTATAACATAAGTACATTTATTAAAATGTACATTAAACGTATTTTTTAAAATGTATATTAAATGCATTTTATTAAGTTACAATGAGTACGAAAACGAATATTTGTAGAACTGCAATTATAATTTAACTAGTTTGTAGTATAATTTAACTAGATAAGTCCAACCATGTTTTCGGTTTATAAATCAAAAGTTATGAGAATTAAAAGCAATTAAATCATTATATGAATTTGTTATCCTTTTTCAGTATGGTTATGTTAGTATATTTCTTATCTAGTACTTATATCGCCTTATTAAGATTTATATGCCAATACCTTTTAATTTTCAATAGTGAGTAAAAATTATAATACTTCAATTAAAATATGTTTTGACTTTTATTGAGATAAATAACGTTGAGTGTTGTTAGTATACTGTTAAAATAAATAGTAGAAGGTAGTAGATTCCAATATGGTCCACCTAAGATTTGACTGATTTTTTTACCGACTGCAAATTATTTTTCTAAAAAATAAGTAAGCTGTTGATTAGAGGATTTAAGAGGGCAATTAAGAAAAAATACGCTGTTTTTATGACCGCCACTTAAAAAATGCAATAATCTGCAATATATAACCGAATGAATACCAATCTCAAAGAATTATTTTCACAGCATTTGCTGCTCGTGAAATCGAAAGATAAGCATGAAAACGAAACGTTGAGAAAGATTCCCGAGCTTCGTTGGCGGGGAGCAGGCAAGATCTTTGCTTCTTGGCCTTTACAATGACCGGTCATAAATCAGATTCTCAGAACATCCTTTTTTCTTTCCGACATTTGGGGCAATGAAACTGTTGTATTGTAAGAAAGCTAGTCTGCCCCTTTGAAGGGGCTGTCGAAGCTGGTGGTCTCACAGAATGTGTTGACGAGTTATTACGTCTTCGGCCGGTGAGTGGTGAAAATCTTTCAGACGAATTATCTCGTCACAGGCGGTCAACTGGTTAACTTGGCGATTTGTCTAACAACCGAACTAGTTAGAATGGTTAGTTTAAAGAAGCATAAATTATAATGCAAACTGAGGGAAATAATGATCAGAAGGTTATTTAGACCTCACAACATCTTGATTATCGTGATGTATAAACATTTTTGTTAAACATAATGTGAACTTGTGGGATTATATTATGTAAAAAATACTAAGTTCACCTGGAAGAGACATAAATTTGTATTACAATATTTCCACTTATCTGTTTATTTATCGGAAATACTGTTTTATTACTGCACTAGTTATAGAATTTTTCCCATAATTAGAACTGCAAAAAACCCGGAAATTTTATGGAATAAACCGGGAATTTTGGAAGCATTGGAAACTTTGATGGGAAGAAACTAATTTACGCGTTTCTTGTGTGCTCTGTCTAATTCAATACATTACACAATTTAAACCTTAGCAATGATATATTATTTACTAAATCTTTGTAATATTTCAAAGTTGCAGTATATTGAAATACAATTGTTGAGAATTTGAAATCGCGAAAAGGCAGGCGAACATGAACAAATTTTATTATTTATAAATTTATTATTGGTATTAAATTGGATTTCTTATTATCGTTCAATATTAAATGAATATAAATGACTTAATCACTTCGAAATAAATTATTTCATATTTTAGAGTGTTTTTACTTTTAAAAATTTTTACAAATTAAATTAAAATTTATTTGTGGAATTAATTTTCATTTTTATATAATAAGAAAATCCAATAATTTAAATAGTTTTCTTGGATATAACAAATTCCTCTCACATAGTCCTACATGCTGAACTTCTGCTTTGCAAGTTTCATATACATTATTATTAGATTTTTCTTGTGTTTGAATAACATTTTGTTTACATTAATTTGCATGTGACTTCAAAAATTATATTGTCAAACCTTTTATTGAAGAACAGAGGTATGTTAACATTTATGCGTGTCTAATCTATATTTTACTTGAACTTATGCATAGAGTTATGCCATACTGTTTATTTACATAACTAAAAATGAGCATTGTCTGTAACAAACTAATTTCATGTATTGGTACAAATGAGTGTATTGAGCAAGAACAGATAGTTATTAGAAAATATAAACTTATGTAATCAGTGCACGAAAATTTTGTTGTGAATTGTAATCGAGGTTATTTAAATTACTAGGTTATTCCGCCTCCTGTGTTCTGGCGCTCACCGACCCCAGAAACATGCTTCGCCTCTTACTCGCTGGCGAATGTTTATGTATGTAACATGTTAGCATTTCATTTCATGTTTTTATAAAGTATCATTTTAGTAATTTTTTATTAATTTATTTTGGTTTTACGGCTTAAGAGAGAGACTGCGGCTATCCAAATAATTTGCAATCAAGTAACTTTTATATAAATTACTAGAGGACTCAGTCCCCTGTGTGCTGACGCTCTTCGCCTCCTACTAGCTGGCGAATAGCTCCTGGGTTAATAGGTAAGTTTTATCTAACAGCAGAAAGCCCACAGGATGTATTACGCCCACTTAACAGGTAAAACATAAGAGTTCGCGAAGAGAATTACAGGGTTGTCGATTTGACCCTATTGAAGGACTAAGTTCAGCGGAAGACTATGACCCACATATACAGGAGTTGGACAAAATAATATGAACACCTGTAAAAAGAGACAAAATCTTTATTAATAGATTGATGGTCCTCCTTTTGCATGAATTACAATTTGCATCCGACGTGGGATGGACAAATACAAGTCATGCACAAGAGTCACATGGATACGTAGCCACTCCTCCTGCAAAAAGGCCGCTAATTCAGAAAGTGTCCTTGGAGGTGGAAACCAACTGCGCAGCTTGCCCTCCAAAATATCCCAGAAAGGTTTAATTGTATTAAGATCAGAGGACTGAAGGGACCACACGAGGTGTTGTACTCTATCATCGTGTTTATTAAATCAGTGTCAAACAATTCTAGCAGTGTGAATGGGAGCATTATCATCTTGGTACGCAGGTCGTTCATCAGGGAACAAAGTTTTCACCATTAGATGAAGATGGTCAGCCAGAATGCTGACATAATCCCGTGCTGCAACCAGCCCATACAGGACAACAAGTAGGCTGAGACCACAGTGCGACATCGCGCCCCACAGCATCACTGATCCCCTTCCATGCTGAACAGTAGGAAGGAGACAGTCAACATGATAGACTTCTGCTGGCGTTTTCCAAACGTAAACAAGTTCGTTGGTCTGGAATAATTTGAACGACGATTCGTCTCACCAAATGACATTCTTCCATTGTTGTTGTGGCCAATTTTTATGCTCGCGACACCATTTTTGTCGTTTCAAGGCATTGCATAGTGGAACCAAGGGTTTTTGAATGGCCGCTCTACCGTGAATACTTTCCACATGCAGTTCAAGCCGGATAGTTTTTGATGATACAGCTCCCTGTAGATGTGTGTTCATCTCTATTATCTGGGATGCTGTTGTCTTGTGCTTTCTGACCATAATCCGCCTCAAAGCCCTTCTGTCTCTATCAGTCAGCTTCGACCGTCGGCCACTGTTGTACTTGGCAGATGATTTCTTCCCTGTTTGATGTAGGCTGTCATTACAGTCGACACGGCACTTTTCCCGACACCAACGAGGATGGTCGTTTCATTACTGAGGCTCCGGCAAGACGGGTCCCAACAATCATTCTTCTTTTGAAATCTGAGAGGTCAGCCATAACGAAGTTTTTACGCCTCAATATATTCTGACCGTCAGCCAATGTTGTACTTGGCAGATGATTTTTTTCCCTGTTTGATATAGGCTGTCATTACAGTCGACACGATACTTCTCCCGACACCAACAAGGATGTTCGTTAATGTGGACGCGGTAGCTCACTGGTCAGCGCGCGGAAATTGCATTCGGTAGACCCGGGTTCGATTCCCTTCGCTGGAAAAAGAAAAAACTGCCGCCGTGTTCACGCGGAGTACGATCACGTTAAACATGTGGGTCCGTAAGTCCTCAAGGGTGCGAAACTAAACCTGTAAACCGAGAGGTAGGCCAGGTCCGCACTGCTGTCCCCAAGGATGTTCGTTACTGAGGCTCCGGCAAGACGGGTCCCAACAATCATTTCTCTTTTGAAATCTGAGAGGTCAGCCATAACGAAGTTTTAACGCCGCAATATACTATTTTGCATCCGACCGCTATCACTGCTACTCACAGACTGATGTGTGTACATTCTCGCCCACTAGGTGGCACGCTTCAACACTAGAGGGCGGGAGTATACGACAGGTTTCCCTGGAGTATTGTTATTTCACAAGTGTTCATATTATTTTGTCCAACATGTTACTTGACTAGGGATGCGAAGTTCTGCTCCAGACGCCCTGTTATCGACAAATTACTGGCTGAAACGGGGTTGTCGAGCGTTAGCAGCAAAACGTACAGCCTACAAAGCGAGATCTGGTGTTGATCAGTATTAGCGAATAAGGGGTGGTTCAAGGAACGAATTTCGCTTGCATAGCAGGCAGAACGAAAGAGCTGGCGAAGCGAGCTCAACGAGCTCTAGCAAGAACCTCCCAACTGGCAAAATCTTCCAACTGGCAAAACCTCCCAACTGGCGAAACATGGTACTGGGATTGGAAACCATCAACGAGTAGGAGAAGAGCCCCTAGTTTCTTAAAAGAACTCGTTGAACACCAACAGTGAAAGTGAATATTTGATTTTGGGATAAATGAAAAATATCAATAAACGAAGATATATTTAGATATATCATATTAAAATTAGAAATTAAACGATTGTAAATTTCTAATATAGTCGTTTTTAATGCAGAAATAATGAAAAGTTGATTGAATGATTATTGAAAGTGAATATTTGATTTTGGGATAAATGAAAAATATCAATAAACGAAGATATATTTAGATATATCATATTAAAATTAGAAATTAAACGATTGTAAATTTCTAATATAGTCGTTTTTAATGCAGAAATAATGAAAATTTGTATACTGCTAAGCATACGAGTACTTTGTTTTGGAAACGGAAGGCGAAATTCTCCGTGTAACGTCACGTGGCTCATACTCTATTGCGGTTGTTTCTAGAAAACAGACGTTTATATGGGAGGATTACTAAGGCAGCGTGACGCAGATGAATCCTGCCTAAGTTGATTCTATTGCTAGTTTCCATTTGCTCGGGTTTTTGAAAACCAAGTGGAATTCTAAAATCGAGAAAAATCCCGTGACACCTTTCAACGAATGAGAGAGTTTAAAATTTCCTTAAGGACGAGACAGAAGGGGAAACAGAAATCTGTCTCAAATGGAGGAAGGCATGTGACATATATTGATATGAGGTGTCCAAATTCCTACTTACTACGGCTCCGCTGCCGTTCTGGCCATACTGGGGACGGATTATTGTGACGTTAAACCGAAACTTCACTTCGCTTCCCGTACATCCTATTTTCTTTCTTTACGCTACATTGCTATTATGGTTATTAGGATGGATATAATATTTTAACGAAGTATCAATCGAGTAAGTGCTATATTTTAATATGTATAACAACACAGATTTCCTTTTAACAATAATCAAACAACATTTCAAGATCGTTTTATATCAAATTCAAGTATTATTTACAAAAATATCAAATTCTTATCAATTATGTATAAAAGTGCACACTAAAAGACAGCATATTTTGTTAAACCTCAGATTGGCTAGATGAACACAATGAAGTTTTTGCTGTTTATAAAATATCAGTAAGCTTTCCACTGTTCTTCTGGCCAAGAATTTATAAAGATATCAATATGTAAAAATTATATTGCATGTGTAACTGATCAATTATTTGCCAATTTTTATAACAATTCATACTAGCATCTTTTACACAAACCACCCCATGCTTGGTAATAAATAGTTGAACAATGCAGGCATATACACATGTAGAAATATATTTTAACTAATTTTGAATGTGCTTTTGGACAAACATTCATTCAACAAACTTTCTTTTGTAGATGTAAGTAATTTTGCTGCAATATTCAGTTTCTGTTATCATTTATGTTAAACAAGACTCCAGCTTTGAAATAATCAATGATTTGCGCATTGCTTTTATTGTATAACTTTTGCACATGTCAAGAGTGTGTTTTAAAAGTTAACTGAATAGTCATCTCCGGTAACAATTGTTTATCAGTTATCAAGTCACTCACCAGAAAAAACAGCATAGTTATTCTACACGATTCTAGACAGAAATTCGCGCAAAACCCGTGTTCTGTGTATCATGTGACCACATAACATTGATTGAGAAAATCCTTAGTCATTCTGGTTATAACTGCACTGTGAGCGAAACAAGTTTTTAAATGGCAGTGGTTATGAAAAATTTTCGAACTCTCTGGTCATGACTGGTGATCACCTGTCATAATTGTAGAAACTCTTCAACTGTTTCATAAATATTATCTGTTTTAGTTAGATTTTGTCCAGTGATATGTAGTCCATAGAAGCAATGCAAGCATTGCTTACCTAACATCAGTTTAAAAAAAAAATTACTAAAATATTTCAGTAGAATTTGTGAAACGGTGATTGATGATAGATCATTGGTGACTAAGCTCAAATTAATCTTAATTAATAATAGCAAAGATACACTTTTTGTTGTATCTTTAAAAGTTTTCTTCAAATTTGAGAAATAAGAATTCTTAATTTCCACGAAAATGTCATTAATGCGTTTGCAAAAAAAGTAGAAGATTGAAATTTATGTACAAATAGGTTCAACAGTACAGTCAACCCCCTCCCCCCATAATACGATTAACTCTAGAATGACTAATATTTTGCACTATCTAGAACGACGGGCAGCGCTATAGCGGGTACATTTTGGGAACATGCTAGCGGCGCGTAGATATAATTTTCAAAGCAGGAGATTTTCCTCCTTACTTCTAACTCCATGCTCTTTACGTAGGTGTGTACGTCACATTAGCTCCACCTTCAGTCGTGGCCAGTATGGGCGGGACTAAGGAGGAGCCTCAGTAAGTAGTAATTTGGACACCCCGTCTCAATATATAGAGGCATGTGACGTTTTTTACGCAATCAAAATCTGGAAGTTTTCACTTTAGGACAAAACTAAAGAGGAATTCAAATTATGCCAAAATTATAGACAATCACTTGATATTTTTCCCCAATCACAGTTGGGAAAATTTTCACTTTACTTCATACTGATTCTGAAAAGAAGATGTATATATGTGCTAATGAACTAACTTGTGATACTTCCTGTTCTTTTCCAATATCGTTATTCATCTTTCATCCGAATCCAAATCCTTTGATTATAAACAAATGTTTTTGTAATAAATCTCTCAGTTTATTTCACAATTTGAATTTCAACTCCCGAGATACATATTTATTACAAGTTCAAAACAATGATTCCAGATGCAACTAACTAACCAACTTTTTTTTCTAATATTGTTGTACAAGCTACTATTATTTCATAATGTCCGAAAAAGGTATTTGACGAATTTGTAGAATAATTTGCAATAAATTTATCTGCAAAGCATAAAAATACCATTTTGGTGCTTGTTTAGGACGAGCTTCCAAAATTATGCCAGTATTCTAGTAAATTATCCGTATTTTACCGATTGCTTTCCATTTCCTAAAATATCATTTTCAATGCTTGAAGATGTTTGTTAAATAGTAAAATTGTTTTCGTTAAACTGCGACTAATATTATACGTTATACTATTTCACACAGCACAAATTCTTATAAAATATTTCTAATCGGAAGAATGTCATCAACGATATTTTAATGTACATATGCTATGCTATCTTAATATTTGAATCTAAGTATTTATTAAAATTTATTGTAATACTGTGACTGACTAACAATATTTTTGTTAAGAAGTGGAAGGTATTGACTTTTCCAGACTGTCAAATATAGCTAGAACAATGCCCATAGCCAATTTAATATTTTTACAAATAAGTGTGCCAAAAATACTTTTTTGCTCCATAGGTGCCTTCTTTTTTTTTATTATTATTCCACTATGTAATTACAGTTGCTTGAGATCCAACTAAACTAAACTAATAGTTTAATAAACATTCAATATTTTTATTGCTATAAAATACTAAGTTGTAGTGATTTAACTGAGTTGTTACAAATGAAACAATCCACTTGTCAGTAATAAATTGCACAGTATCTCAAAGGTAGCAAATTTTAAATTAAGAAATTAAATTTTATTGTGCATGTATAAATATTTCAAATACTAGGCTGAGTCAACTGGCTTCAAAACTACAGTACAGCTGCCATGTGTACTTAAATCATTTAGAAAATGCTTCTTTATTAAATACCATTTTGTTTATTGCTTAATAATTTCACAACAGAATTAAGAGAAAATTTCAAAGTTAGTTATTGTAATGTATCGGGTCAACTTATTTTTTTGAAATATTGAATTGTCATAAATTTTGTGACATTTTTGTCAATTTGACATTATTTTTCAATTTAATATAGCATTTTTCAAATGTCACCAATATCTCAATTTATTACCAAACATTACAGACATACATAAAGAGCTTTTCTTTGATAGAATTATATGTGACAGTATTTAACACATATTAAAAGAAAACAAAAATAATACTAATTTTAACAATGTATAATCCATAGAATTCCCTGAAAGATAGAAGAGTTCCCTGTAATTCCATGGCATAATCACAAATGATGAACATTGCCACAAGACTAAAATAACATTTAAAAAGTATTAAAATTTCATTGTTGTGTCATAAATCTTAAAATAGTGCTACTGAACTCTATAATTTTAATAAACATTGTCTTTCAATAATAGGCATTACTAAACATATCTCTTACCTTGTTCTTCAATGTTGATTTATAATAAGCTGTACCATGTAATTTGTATTCAAGTATTAAACTCATTTTTTTAATTAACTGCACATTATATTTCACACAACTGAATATTAAATGACAATAATGATGTATTTCCCCAGATAGTGTACTAAAGTTTCAAAAATAATTTTCTGCATAGACTTAACATGGGGATATTTTTATCTCAATTATCTGAATCCACAAATCATATTTTAATATTAGGACTTACTCATGATCTGTAACTGAGTGAGTTTTTATAAATGTTCTAAATTTCATACAAGTCAGTTAAATAGTCATTGAGAAACAGTGTGAACAACACAAATATATTTAAGTTGATGACAAGGAAGCTACACTCATACCTCACTGCACACTAAGATACCATGCTAGTGTAGACACCCGAACACTATAAATTGCTTTATAATATCAAAGTAATACATAGTGCTTAATGTTATAGTTTCAATTTTATTACAAATAGGTACTTGAGTATTACTGACCTCGATTGTCATGGTTTGCATAGCAATAATTTTGACATGGTTTTTTTGCCAACAGAAACTGCATGGTCACTAATAATAGAACAATGAATAATACAGATTTAAATATTAATAAATTTCTTACATCTGAATAAATACATCAGAATATATACATTAGAATAAATTTCAAAAACACTTTGTTAACTTTTTTATTAACTTAAATCTTTAAAAGCTTTTTATATTTCAGTAATTAAATGTTAAGCTTATTTGTAATCAGCCCCTTTGAATGCTGAGGTTGTGTTCCTTAGAGGTAGGGTACTAAAGCCAGCTATGTACAGGAGACTGGCATGAGGTATTGTGCACAAATGACATAAATAAAACACCATCTATCTAGAAAGCAAATCAATTATAGCACCTTCAAGCAACATGCTTCATCAGTGTGCTAGTGATGTATAGCAAGACAGTAACTATTTTATTCCACTGTCTTCCCTCTATATCATGCTTCAGTGTGTGTTTTTCTTAAATCAACACTATGTGGGATTATTACAACAGTATGCAAATGAACAGGCATGCTTGATTAAAAAAAAAAACATATATGATAGTCCATTTTTTCATGCCCAATCCTTATAGCTATCAAAAATCAACCATTGCTGGTTGTGAATGTCACCAGCATATCTTGCATATAATTGAGGGCCTTAATAATGAAGGCTTCTTAAATATAAATCTGACCTTTTTTCCCCCCTTTATTACTGAATTAGAAATGTGTTTCACTGTGTTTGATAATTCGCCCATACAAAGTGTCTGTATGAAATGTAATCACAATAATGAAAGTATAAAAAAAGACATTTCTGTTTTATACCATTATAAGGCATGCTGTCAGTATTTTCTCTCACTATAACTGTCTTAATGAGCTTCAATATTGACACTGTTAGTGACATGACATCATGATAGTCAGCATCACATTCCATGTTACTTGAAGTATGCTCAGTGTAACTGTAGCCATAGCATTCTTTATACAAGCTTTCAGGTTAGGTGCTGAAGGTCTTTGTCTTTGATCTGGTAGAAAATGTTTTCGTTCATAACCTCATAGAAAAAATACAGTGGTGTTAAATTTGTTATTGAGCTTGTCTAAAGTCACTAACTGGTGTGTGTATGGGTAGCACATAATAAAAAACTTAAAAAATTCCCTGTCTGCAATGTCTCATCCAAAAGTTTATATAATAAATACTTCCATATTTTTGGATACCTCTACCTTCTTCTTCGACCCAGACTGTCCAACCTACCAGAAAGGTATAAGGTATCTGTTTGGACGGGTGGGAAGTGCCACCCAATTTAGACTGAAACCAAGTGGGGGAGGCATCCACAGGGACCGTACCCTCTTTCCTCTACCACCAACCTCTCGGGAGAACTTACGGACTCACATGTTTAATGTGATCATACTCCACGTGAACACGGCAGCAGTTTTGACAATGGTGGGAATCAAACTCGGGCTGTCCGAGTGCAATTCTCGCGCGCTAACCACTGGGCTGTCGCGTCCCGGATACCATCAATATAGCCAAGGCCTATGACAGCAATCTCAAGCTGACCAGCTTCTAAATACTATATCACTTGCAGTTTCACTACACCTACTGAAAATTGCAAGCTGTTTACCAGATATAGGTGAAAAAAATCTGATAAGGGGCAGCACATGACTTCCCTAATGCAATGACTTTACTTGTTTCAGAGTCAACTAATTATACCAGATCCATAGCACGTTTCTAACAATAAATTGTTCATTAACATTTGGTGCTTTTTTGGATAACAATGTATAAAGCTATTTCAATTTTGTGCAAATCCAACTTGACAATTAGAAATAGTTATTGTTTAGCAGATGCTAGCAATATTTCTCTATAATCCATGTATTAAACCAGTGGTTTTCAATGTGTGGTATGTGTACCCTTAAGGGGTCAAATTTTGAAGGGTACACCATGAGACAACTCAAAATATCAATAAACTGTGCAATCATAAACAATCAAAACCATCTCACTGATTACCTAATAAAATTTTTATAATTTTATTAAATTGTTAAATTTTTTGCCATTTTTTGTGTTTATCGATATACAAGGTAGGATCAAAAGGTTCAGAGACTGTGTTGATATCTCCAACCCTGATTGGAGGAGAGGGGAACTATTTTACCGTGGTGTAGAGACACATGTGACGAGAGATGTGAAATGGTTGAAGCAGGTCCGCAGTGCAGGGTTTTTCCAGACAATGTGTGTCAGTGAACTGTAGTCGTTCGCATTCATCGAAAATGGAAATGGCATTTGAAAAACAATGTGCAAATATCAAATTCTGCCAACATTTGGGGATCTCGCCATCACAATCATGATGAGAGAGCAATGTGTCATGTTGTTGTTGTTGAAACCCAGACCGTCCGACCTACCAGAAAGGTGTAAGGTAACTGTTTGGACGGTCGGGAAGTGCCACCCAATTTTGACCGGAACCCAGTGGGGGAGGCATCCACAGGGACCGTACCCTCCTTTCCCTACCACCAACCTCTCGGAAGGACTTTCGGACCCACATGTTTAACGTGATCGTACTCCGCATGAACACGGCGGCAGTTTTGGCAGTGGCTGGAATCGAACCCGGGCCTACCGAGTGCAACTCCAGCGCGCTAACCAATGGGCTACCGCGCCCGCAATGTGTCATGTGAAGATGTTTTCATGGCACTCCTGATTCACAGCCGGCCGTGAATCTATAGAAGATAATTTGTGGATTAGGCGTCCGTCAACATCAATTACGGAGGACAACATTCAAAAGTTGGCAGAAATTGTACGTACCGACCATCGTCAAATCATCAATGTCATTGCTGAAAAAGCAGGAATTTCATACGAGAGCTGCCAAACTATCCTGATGGACAAACTGAACATACATCGTGTGTGTCAACACGTACCAAAAATGCTAACCAAAGATCAGTGTGATGAGTGCATGTGGATCTGTGGAGAACTGATTGATGTTGCTGATAAAGATCCGACATTCTTTTAAAAAATTATCACCGATGATGAGACATGATGTTTCTTGTACGACCCACAAACGAAAATATAGTCCTCACAGTGGAAGTCACCATCATCACTAAAGTCAAAAAAGTTCTGTTTGGACCATTCAAAGGGGAGGGTAATGCTGCAGGTGTTTTTGATCAAAAGAGCTTAGTGCATTATGAGTTCATACCGTTAGTTTTAGTTCATACCGCCAGTTTTATTTCACCATATTTATTCCCAAGGTCAGCCTATTTAAGGATACTTGTTACTCAGTTTAATTGTAACTTTTTTTATATATTTATCTGAAATGTGCTATGTCTCAGGAATGGTTAATATTAGCATTCTAAAATTGATACCATTCGTTTTTTAATTATTAATTGCATAAGAAATAATTATTTATTTAACAATATTGCTCCTGATTTTTTTAATGATTTCTTCAAAAATTCCATCAATAATTGGAGGGGGTGGGGGGATCTAAACATTAGATTGTGAGTAAAATCTATGGGATTCCAGTATTCACTGATTGTAGTAATTGTAGCATTTTTTTTTTTAATTGCCCCATTCATCCATGAAATATTGCTTCCACAGACACACACACTAAAATATATAAACACACACAGACATCATCTCAAAAACATTCAGTTTGCATTCAGAGATGTTTGAAACAGACTATTCTGACAAAAACTCAACTTCAAATTTTTGACCCCAGCAAAATACTTTGTCAATACATTATGCTATACATATGTTGAAAGAAAGAGTAAAAATAGAAAGAACCTATCAAGACAGCAAGGACATTATTTTTTATTGTTAGGCAAGGGTGAGAGAATGAGACATAGCTACCAACAAAATATAAATTGCATGTATTTGTGAAATACCATGCTAGCGACTCAACCGCAGCAGCTAAATAAACCATTGAGTTTACTTATTTTATAACTTCTGCTTTTATGTCTGTGGAAATGGCATTTGTCCACATTATTCAGAGATTATACACTTTGTTTTCCATCTTTGCTAAAAGATAGTATACTTTGACAAAGAATGTTCTAAATTTGACCTTAAAACCTCTATCAGAGACCAGGTAAGAATACCGACTTCAATTAGTGAAAATTGTCAGATATAATTTAGTCATCTGGGATACCTTCTTGTATCCAGATATCCAACTTAGAATCCAAAAGTCAAAAGTGAAACGTAATCATTATCCGATAATAAAATAAATTTTGAATTTATTTTATCAACAATAATATGATATGACTTGTTGCTAGAATTATGTCTATAGAAGAAAACTCTCAGCAATTTGAAAAACATAGAAATTATTTCAGCATTTTGTATAATATATCTTAATTGAAAAATGATACCACAATGATTTCAAAAAATGCTGCAAGGACCTATACACCAGTTTATGAGAAGATTCTCACTGTGATATTAATGGAAGTTAGTTATATGGAAAAATAAAATTCATATAGCTGAAATATCTATTGTGAAAATTTAACACTTTTGGATCAGTGGTGACTGCTGCAGTGAAATTTAGCATGGCACCACCATAGCAAATTCATGACTAAATCCCTGCCCTAGTTACAATATATAACAGTAACATTAATTATCATTACTGTTCCCTTGAGTATTGTGGTGCGATTGATAACATAGGGGTGAAATGTAAGTTACATTTTTGCATGACTTACTTTGTACACCAGGATTCACTACTACTTTGGAATGTTTGAAAAAAATGATATGCAATTTGTGATTCATTTCTGAATTTTACAACTGCCTTCCAAATTTTATTAATAATACCTGTTACCACAGCCCAAGCCAAAAGAAGCTTTTCAATGCTAAAATTAATAAAAAATTACATACGAACAGGAATGACCCAAGAAAGATTAAATAATTTAGCCTGGTTATCCATTGAGCATGACTATTGTAAAAGTGGAATTTTTGAATGTCTTAAGATTTTACTGGATTAAATTCCAGGAAAATTTATTATATTCTCATATAAATTTTCATAATTAAGTTAAGTGTAAAATTTTTAGAAATTATAATTTTGATCTGAAGATATGAATTTTTGAATAGTTTTCTTATTTGTATGAGCCCCAAAAATATTTTTGCTTCAGGCCCCGCATTAGCTAAGGAGGACCCTGAGTACAGCAGAGTATAAAATATCATTAACATAAAATATTTATCTCACTTTTGCTTCATTATTTTACATTGCATTTAACTTTACTAAAGTTGGTAATTATATTTTCAGATTTGAAGTCTTTTATGGTTTATCAAAGTTATGCCGTGCAGACTCTGCAAGAGGATTTAGTTCTATGAAGGTAATGTATTGACACATCACATCTCTTTTTCTTTTTTTTAAATCTTATTTTAGATATAGCTGTGTTAATTTCAAATGGGAATTTGAATATTACGTTAGATTTAGTTTGGTATGACATTAAGTAAATGCATACACTCAACCTGAAAATCATATTGTTTAAATATTCCATATTTTGATAATTCAGTTAGCACTATTTGTCTTTTATACAGCATTTTAACTCAATGAAAATATTCCATGAGCTGTAATGTAATGTTCTTTTGTCATACATCTCCAAATTAATTTTTTAAAGCAATATTTTGTGAAATGGAATAATATGTCATTTATAAAATGGATATAGTGTGTATTTAAGATTTTGTCAAATCCATGATAAAACATATATACATTTTTTCTTCAACATTTTTACAGGATTTCAAACAAGTATCATTCCTGCAACAGTTGTTATGCAAGAACTACTAACCTTTGCATTATTTTTCATAAATTCAGTCCAAGCATTGTTCATAGTTTAAATAGATCAAGCAGGTGCTGCATCAATACAAAGATAAAAGTGTTGAAAGTGAAGTAGCGCTATTGATATCTAAAGAAAAATGTTTGTTTCTTAACACAGTGGCCATGTAATAATATTGCAAAATTAACAAAAGCACCCAATTTCGAACCTATTTTTATATAAATTCCATTATACTATGTATTGACTTTAATATGTCGAAGTTGGAGGGGGGATGACCCAGTGGTTAGAGCACGGCAATTGCACTTGGATTGAATTCTAATTTAATTCTTGGCACTGCCCAAACTGCTTCTGTATCTATACAAAGTACAGATATGTTTAATCTGTAGGTCCAAAACTCATTCCAAGAGGTTTGTGGTAAGAGAAGAAAGGCATGGTCCCTGAAGATATCATCCCAACTGGGTTCTGGTCTAAATTGGGTGACACTACCCTGGCCATCTAAACTGATGTCAGACAGTCTGGGTTAAAAGAAAGATGGAATATGTTGAAATTGATTTTCTAAAGATGTATTTCCTTTTACTTTTGTGTGTTATGATCAACATCTTTTTAACAAGTAAACAAAATTAGCTAATCTGATTTTTATGTATCTGAGTGAATTTATTGCAATTTTTTTTCTAGCATCTAGTTATATATTGAAAAGTTTTAGCTGTAATATATATGTAACATAATGATATAGAGCTCTAAATAAAATAATGTCTGCATCTCAGTCTCATATAGAAAATGCATTGTAAAAATTGTGAATATAAAGATATATAGTAAGAAAATTCTAGTTTCAGCTGAATCTACAAATTTTTGATGTTTTACTTTTGCTCTGATCATTTTATATGTAAAGTAATATCAGAAAATGAATTTCATTATTTTTAGAGTGCTTGCATCTACTGTTTTTAAGATATTGCAGATTTTCCAATCATCAATAAATTATATAAACGATTTGAGGTAATAACCAACCATATTCACAGGCCACATTATCATGATGTTCACTTAACCTTCCCATGGGACTTGAGGGCATTTCCAAAGTTAGGATTCTGTTCCCTTTTCAGCAAACACAATTCATAGACCATTTTCTTGTAAAGTTGTGGACCATTTTCTTGTAAAATTATAGACCATTTTCTTGTAAAAGTGTTCTTGCTTCCATTGCAGGTATGGCTATTTCAGACTAACCAGTGCTAAAAATAAGCTTTGTTACAAGCAACATACAACACAAAATTAATAGTATCAACCAGTTTCAAAGTAAGAGACAACCTTCTACATCATGATATACAAAAGCACAACCTTCACTATCAGAACTAGATCAACAAATTATGTTAGAGTGGTAAATACGACTAAAACAGGGAAAAAATAGTGACCAATGGTAAGAGGAGAAAAAAAAGGGTAAAAAAATTTCATTATAATTTAAAATTCTAAAATTTTTCAAATAAACAAGTATATTTAATTATTTAGTTCATATAAAGTAAATAATTTAAATACATTTTAAATATTCAAGAAAAACATTTTCAAAATTTAAACCATTTAGAATTATATAGAAACATAGTTTGAATTTAAATATTCAAAATTGAATTATAAACAAAGGCAAAAAATATGAATTATTTAAAAGCAAATGAAAAGCTTTCATCATTTAAATTATTGAAAACTAAACAAAAGATCTTAAAGTTAAGTTATTGAAAAATAGACAAAACAATTTAAGATTTAAAAGTAAACAAAAGTAATTTGTACCAAACTTAACATCACAATAAAATATTGCCAAAGCCGATAAAACGTGTGCCACATTTTGAGATTTAATCATTCATAAACCAATGCTACATAATTCCCTTTGAGGAATGCATATTTAAATATTTGTTCCTCAAAGGAATAAATTATCGATGTGGAACCATTTATTAACATCTAGAGGAAAAGAAAGGTTGTTTCTGACATAAGTATGTAATGACACTTGAAAGTACAAAAAAGCATCCAATCTTAATCTTGCTTTTATGATGATGCATATATACTTATTATACTACATGTGTATAATATTAATCAGATCTTTAATATTTGAATACCCTGAATAGTTATTTCAAATTGTTAATAAATTATATTTACATTTATTAAATATTATTAGTTATTAATAAATGCATTAATAAAGCACAAAAAGGTAATTAAACCACAATAATTTTGAAATGAAATTTTTTATGTAAAATTTTAATTATTTTGCAATAATTTTTTTTTTTTATTTTAGGTACTCTTAATTACCATAATTGAATAATTGTAAATGTTTCTCGCCTACTGCAGATTTCTTTTAAGACCATAAGCATTTGAATATGTTCAGGACCTAGTCTGCTTCTTTTTTTTTTTTTTTTATTGAAAATTAAAACTAGAGATGCTGCAAATCACCCTTAAACTCTGTTGATGGCAGCATGATTAAATAACTTCAAAATTGATCCCTTCAAGCAAGGATATATCCCAGTAGTATAACAAAGAAGGGTGTCTAATTTATTTATTATAATGTAGTTTTTCTTGTATATTCTACTCATGCCCCCCCCCCCCCTCTTCCAGGCTGAATCCTGGCTGCACTACTGATACAGACTCTATTTTATCAGTAATAAAAAATGTTTTCATTTGATAGAAACAAGTGTTCTACGTACTATCAAATATATTCATCTGAAGTATCCTAACTTTTTATTGCAAAACTTGCTATTAATCATACCGCAATATTCAAGAAATTCAAATTTCTTCTAGTGACATTATATTTAAAATCTCATATCTCAAATGCTTTCTAGTATTCGAGGTATTCAAGTACAGTCGAACCTCGATATGTCGAATTTGAAGGGAATAGAAAAAAAATTCGAGATATCGAAAATTTGAAAAATTTTAAGGAATTCATAAAAGAATATATACATCCTAGACCTATACACCTTTTTAAAAAAATCACTTACTTTATCTTACAGAGAGAGAATTGGGTATTACCCAAGAAAATGCTGACAACAAATAAAGTGAAGCTTGAAATGATTGGATACACATTTAATGTAATACAATGTACGTACTCGTACATACATTATTAAAATTTAATCTTGCATTTCTTTACTTGCAAAATAGTCATCTATGACAGTTTGGTTACAGGTACTGAATCCTTCAATATCTATCACATTTTCCAAATGAGCTAGGCGGATCCAAATGAGCTTAATTTTGTGGCAATAGTTTACTTTAAAACTCTGAATAATAACGTGGTCCAAAGGCTGTAACTTTGTGTTTGGTGGCATGAAATGAACTTTCACGGATTTTAATTTCGGTATGCTATTATGCGCTGTACAGTTGTCCAAGAAGAGAACAATATCGCGATTTTCACTGGACATTTTTCTGTCTAGTTCCTTCAACCAATTAGTGAAAATTTCAGCAGTCATCCAAGCCTTATTGTTTGCAAAATAAGTCATTGGAACAGATTTCATTCCTGAAAAACATCTGGGTTTAGCAGATTTATGTATCATAAGAGGTTTGAGCCTTTCTAAACCATCCATATTAGTGCAAAATAGCACAGTTAATCTTTCTTTACTTCTTTTCCCGCCATGACATGCCCATAATTGCATTTTCCATGACATATCCATAACATGCCTTTAATGGCCATAGTTTTATCATGCATACACTGAAAAAATAGTCCTGTTTTATCGACATTGAACACATTTTTTGGATCGTATTTTTCCAAATGAAAAGATAAAAATGGTAAGATGAAAAAATTCGAGATATCGAGAGTTTGATTAAAAAAAATTCGAGTTAAAGAGTTTGTTTTACATTAGTTTTATACCGTGCGTAAAGGGAGATGAAAATATTTTGAGATATCGAAAATTTCAAGATACCAAGGTTCAACATATCGAGGTTCACCTGTATTTACAAATAGTATTCACTCATCTCTACTTTTTAATGGTCATAAAGGAAGAACAGATGAATAAAGGAATTACTGTATTTCTCTATGCAATATCAGCTGTTATTATTTTTAATTCTATATAAGGGTTAACTCGTTATAACAAGCCATGCATGTATAAATTAAAATTTTATTTAAGTGTTCCAGATATACCCTTTCTTATATTTATACTTATTTTGTAGGATCTGGTCTTCAAAGCTTACTTCAAGGGAAACTATAGTAAGCATTTTGCAATCTTTGAAAGTCCTTGCTTAGTTTCGATTTTCCATGAAAATGTTTGGATCTTACTGAAGCTCATAAAAGAAAATGATTTATATTATCCTATCATTTCTTAATTCTATATCTATAATTTTATAAAAGAAAGAATAACAGATAGTCTTATAATCTACTTGCAGTTAAAAAAATAGTATTGGACGATTCAATAATAGAAATCATTAATATGCAAAATATTCAGTCACATAATGTAGAATACTAATGCCCTTTTGTCTTTTATATGTGACTATATATAGTGTATGTGAATGTGGCTATAATCAATGAGCATCTTTTAATTGTTCTTGCTGTTTAGTCCAGTTTATGGTATTGGCTTAAACTGAAAAAATAAATTTTTTAGCAATGGCTGCACCCAAAAATAATACACTAAGTCTTGATGAGAAAATGAAACTTATTGATGCTTATGAACATCAAAAACTAAATATTAAACAGCTTCGAGAAAGATTCCGTTGTGGCAAAACACAAGTCTACAAAATATTAAGACAGAAAGCAGAAATTATTAAAATGTGGTCACAAGGAAATGGTTCTCTTCGTAGAAAAAGAAAAACTTGCAATGAGGATGTAAATAATATTGTGTGTGAATGGTATATGGAAGCAAGAGCTCAAGATCTTCCTGTAACAGGTACTTTAATACAAGCCAGAGCTAAATCGGTTGCTGAAAGTTTGGGCAATATGGAGTTTAAAGCATCCAATGGATGGTTAGAAAGCTTCCGCAAACGACACAATATTGTGTTGAACAAAGTTTGTGAAGAAACAAAAGAGGTCAATGTTGAAAGTTTTGAGGATTGGGAGAAAAATTTACCAACAATAATTCAAGGTTATAAAAAGGCAGACATATTTAACTGTGAGGAAACTGCACTTTTATTTCGTGCTTTACCCAATTTTGTATTTCTAGATAGGGAAAAATGTGTCGTGGATTCTGCAGAGAAGTTGACAATTTTTTTATGTTGCAGTTTAATGGGAGAGAAAGAAAAACCTTTAGTTATTGGACACTCTGAAAAACCTAAATGTTTTAAAAATTTAAGCTTGATGAATTTGCCAGTGATATGGAAATCAAGTGAAGAGGGGTTAATGAATGCACAAATCATGGAAGAATGGTTGAGAAATTTTAATAGAAAAATGAGAAATGAAAGCCGCAAAGTTATATTGTTTCTCAAAAGTGCAGCATGTCATTCTAATATAAAATTAAGCAATGTAAAGCTTGAATTCTTCCCAGTTAATGTAATCAGTGTAATTCAACCTTTGGATGAGGGCATCATATCCAGTATGAAATTGCAATACAGAAAATTGATGTTTCAGTACTTACTTGCAAATATGATGACATGTAGTAATGTAGAAAAAATAACAAATGAAATTACTGTGCTGAATGCAGTTACTTGGATTGCATCATCATGGGATAATGTTTCATCCACTGTGATTCAAAAATGCTTTGGAAGATCAGGCTTTCCTACAGTTATTGACATAGCTAACACTACTGATGAATATGAACAACTTGAAATTTTAAGCATCATGATGTCAAAAGTTGATACTCCATTTAATTGTGATGCTGAAATATATGTACAAATGGATAATGGCATTCCTACAAAAGCTGAGGAAGGTAAACTTATCGATAATAATATGCAAAATATAAATACAGGTGATTCAGATAATGTTATGAATCTTGATACAAATGATGAAGATAATATTGTGATTTCAAATGGTGGTAAAATTGAAAGTTATGCAGAAGCTTTAAAATATCTGAAACAAATTCAAAATTTTTCTTTACAAGTAGATGATGGAGAATTGCTTTCTTCTATACACAATGCACACGATATAATTGAAAAACGTTTATCATCCAATTTTATACTTCATGATATATAAGTCTAACTTATGCTATTTCAAAATACATGATACAGTATTTAAACTTTTAAAATAAGATGTTATTTTATACCAACAAAAGAATTCATATATATACAGATAAATTAGGGAGAAAGCTATATTAAAATTAGTGATTGAAAAATACAAGAAATTTAACATTGTGTATAAAGATATATTGGAAGATAGCTAAAGATATCATTTTTAAATAAAATCTAAAACCGCCAAGTTTAAAATTTGGTAACAAATATCTATTCAAATATTTCTGTAACACTGAAGCCTATGGAAAAGTCTATAGAGAAAATTGTGGTACTCAAATTGGGGATGCATGCAGGGGGGTTCAAAATTTGATATTTTGTGCATTAAAAATGATTGTAGGGCATATTTTTCAGAAGATATACAGGGTCTTTATAATTAAAGTTCCACTTTGAAATTGCCATAAAAGGAAAACTACTGGACAGAATGTTATCAAACTTGGTAATAGTTTACAGAAGGTCATAGGATTTTATTTTCCGAAAAAAAAAAAAAAAGTTCAAAACTCACCGGCAGCAAGGAATGGCACTGTATGCAATATTGTTAAACGAAATGACATGAAGACATCAGTTTAAAAAGTTTTTAATCATTTCTAAAACATGTTACAAATCATGTTCAATGTTGCTTCCACCATTTTCTGAAAGCAAGTTAAATCGCATTGCTGCTTTCTCAACAGTAGCTCTTCGCATATCAGGAGGAATGTACAGACATGTCGGTGTATCACATTTTTCAATTCCGTCAAATTGTTTATGTTATCACTATAAACAGTGGCTTTGAGTTAACCCCATAGCCAGAGGTCACAGGGGTTGAGGTTTGGTGACCGGGATAGCCAAGAAATGGGGAAGTGTCAGCTTACAATCCGGTCACTGTTTGACACATGTACCAATGTGAGGTAGAACCCCGTCCTGCATAAAAATCGTGGTGTCTAAGCCACTGTTTATGATGATAACATAAATAATTTGGCGGAATTGAAAAATGTGATACACCGACATGTCCATAACATTCCTCCTGATATGCTAAGAGCTACTGTTGAGGACGCAGTAATGCGATTTAACTTTCTTTCAGAAATGGTGGAAGCCACATTGAACATGATTTGTAACACGTTTTAGAAATGATTAAAAACTTTTTAAACTGATGTCTTCATGTCTTATTTCATTTAACAATATTGCATACAGCGCCATTCCCCGCTAACGGTGAGTTTTTTTTTTTTTTTTTTTCGCGGAAAATAAAATCCCATAACCTCCTGTAAACTATTACCGAGTTTGATAACATTCTGTCCAGTAGTTTTCCTTTTATGGCCATTTCAAAGTGGAACATTTAATTATAAAGACACTGTATATAAACAGATTTTATAAAATATCTTTTCAAAAATTTGTTGTACTCTGAAGTCTATGAAGGGAAATTTTGATTGAACAGCAAATAATGATCACAGTGGAATAAAAATTCTGAATTTTCTATAAAGAACTGAGATAAAACTTTTGAAAATAATCTAAATATTCTTTTTTTAACTAAATACTATTTTAAATGTTCTTTTTACTATAGCAATAAAGAAATCTTGGGCAAATATGGATTATTGAAGTTAATGGGGAATGTTGTATATAGGGGATTAGGAATCTGAAATTTTGTATGAACTACTGTGAGATATATTTTTTAGAAAAAAATGAAGTATACCAAGTTTTATATTACTTTCTGTACCTAGTATAATGTATAGAGAATATATTGTGATCAGCTGAAATGAGTTTTCAATAGAAGACCATGTTTCAAGAATCCTTGAACTAGAATTGAACATTTTTAAGGTTATGTGTGTATGTGTCTATGAGTCTATGGAAGCAATATTGCATGAACAAATAGAACCTTTCGAAAAAAAATTTGTAGTATTATTTCAATTGGTGAATACTGGGACCCTATTTATCTTAAACACAATCAAATATTCGGAGAATATTTGAATGAATTTTTGGAAACATCAGGAAATTCAATAATCTTAAATAAATAATCATTTCATATGAAATTTTTCATTAAAAATTGAGTGATACAAACTTTGGAATGGCATGAACTGTTCTTGAGATATTGCACATTTTTCAATTATCAGAAAAAGTACATAAAATCAAAAAAAGTAGTATGTATTATTAAATATGTTCGCTTTTCATATACAATATTACATGATAAATCAGCTAATATCATTTTCATTGATTTAGCTTGTTGAAGATACTTTTATAATAGCCTCATATTTTGACACAAAATAATTTACCAATAGTCATTTATTTCACCAGAATTTGTCAAATGAAATTAGCACTTAAGTATCTGGTTAGACTGTCTTTCAAAGTGCCCAATTGCAATTTATGTGATATAAATTCCATGCCAACAACATTGTAGTATGGCTTTATTTATTTATTCATTAAAGGTGGGAAGGAATTATTTTCATTAGTTAATCAAAGAATTTTCATCGATTAATCAGATTTTAAATTGGTCATTTTAAAATATTAACTGAAGCTTTTTGATTAAACACATTTATTATATATATGTTTGTAAAAATTACTCAAATATATAGACATTATTAAAGTGAGGGAAATTCATATTTTTATAAATAATAAATGTCTTAAAAATCCATTGATAGTTAAAAATAAAATCAATTTTGCATACATTTTAAGTCTGTTTACATTTTCCGTATACTTTCACAATTGTATAGATAGCTTGCTGTAATGATTAAGGAACCAAATTTTAATTAACAAAAAATCGACACAGCTCTTTTATTTATATGCATATTTGACACTTTATGTAGGATGACTACAATGGTTGTCTGTTTTGCTTAGTGGACCTTACCAATTTTTCTAATTGTCAATTTAGATTTGTGCAAAATAGAAGTTAAATTAGTACTTCAAAATAGATTTACATGTTGTCATCAAAAATGTGCCCAATGTCAATGTACAGTTTAAAGCCAAAAATATTATACCATGTATCTTGTACATTATTATTTTGCAGTGAAATATATAAAGTCATTGCATGATGTAGAGAAAGTCATATGCTGCATATATCAGATATTTTTTCATAGTGAAATACTAGTTTAATATTCCTTTTAAATTTTTCATGTACATTTAAGATATGATAAAAAAGGAGGCTTAAATTAAATTAATACACCCTTGATAGGAAAATTCTTAATTTTGTACAGGTATATGTTTAGAATAAAACATTTTCATGTAAAAATATTATTTCAAATATCTTCTATTATATGGAAATTTACAGATGCCAGCTGCCTATTTGATATTTAACTGTTGAGAACCTTGACTTTGGAAGAAATGTAACTAATTACATGCAAAAACTTTTATATCGTGCAATTTTAACATAAAGACGAACAGCAAACAATGCAATCATAGAATACAGGAAATAAGTTTGAATATATGCTTCGTTTTTCTAGCATGTATCATGCAAAAAAAACTCCATGAAACCCTTAAAAAATCCTCCAATATCCTTTAAAAGTTCTCCATAATAGGCATCCCTTTTGGGAGTATAGAAAAATTGCCTTTTCATAATGAAAATAATTCCCTTGTCATGTTGGAACTTAAAGGTTGACTTTAAAATATCTTCTTGTGTGTAGTAGCAGTAAAAATATGTGCAAAAGGATGTTATATTTTTTACACTAAATAACTTGTGCAATAATAAAAGTTTGTATTTTTTATATAGAACTTGTTATTTATGTAACAATTTGAGACATTGGCAGATGGTCACAAGTTTTGGTATCTTAAATTTTTTATACATGCCCATAAGAGTGACAAGCTCACTATTACTTTATCACTATTACTTTTCTTATATACATAGCATAATTTATATAGGGAAGGTATTGTGACAGGGTCGAAAATTCAAATTTATGTTTTCGACGGAAGAGCACGTTTCAAGCATCGCTGAACTCAAAATTCAAATAGATCATTTTTGAGGGGATGTGTCTTTGTGTGTGTATGTGTAAGAGAGAGAGTTTGTAAAGACGATATCTCATGAACAAATGAAGCATTTTGAATGAAATTTAGTACAAAAATTTCAGTCAGTGAATACTGGAAGCCTATTGATTTCAAACAGAATTAAAACTTTTAAAAGATCCCCCAAATTTTCGAATGAAATTTTTAAAAATTAAAATTATTAGTAATGTTACGTAATTAATCATTTCTTATGCAATGTTTCATTAGAAAGTGATTGACAAAATGTTTTAAGCAAATTTTAGCATGAACCGTTCTTGAGTTATTGCACCTTTACAAAAAAATTTATCAAAAAAAAATCATATCGTACAAAATTAAAGAAGTAATAACTATTGTGAAATAGGTTACCTTTTCATGTGTAGTATTATGCGATACATTTGTTAACATCATTTCTGTGGATTTAATTTGTTTGATTCACAAGAGAAGATACTTTGTATAATAGTTTTGTAATTCAATGCCTAACAATTCGCCAACAGTCATTTATATATAAGAAATGCTCTTCTCTCAGTTTGCCAGTAATGCCTAGTGATAAATTTGGCGAACTGAAAGACTCATTTCAAATATCGCCAATATACGATATTTCCAATCCCCACCAGATTGATGAAAATATCATCAAAATTGCAAAAATGATGCTAAATTATCAAAAATGATGCATTACTAAAATATTTTAATCTATGGGCTATATTGCTCATTGCAGATGCTATCAATATTGATAATTGTCAATATAGAGTTACGCAAAATATAAGTTAATTCCAAACATCAAAATAGTTTTACATGCTGTCATCCAGAAAAAGCTCCAAATGTACAATTTAACATTAAAAACATTGTGCTGCAGATCTTATACATCATTTTTTCACAAGGAAGTGAATTGATCGCATTATATCAGGAAAGTCTTGTGCTGCCCACAATTGATTTTTTTATAATTGTATAATATGTTTCTGTCATTCCAGACCCTCTAGAAGCCCTCTGTTGATGTAGAAGGTTGAATCTTTGTACACTTATAATATTGACTACAATACAGAACCTAATGGAGCCAGATTTTTTATTTACCTCCTCAGGGACAAAAAAATAGAGGGGATGAAAATAATTTTCCAGACCCTCCAGAAGCCTCTCCATTGACCAAGAATGTTGAATGCCTATACACTTTTATAGTACTGACTACAGTACAGAATTGTATGGAGCCAGATTTTTTATTTACCTCTCCTCCCCCCCCCCTTTCCCAATGGAGAAAATACAGGAGGTCGAAAAAGTCTTTCCAGACTCTCCCAAAGCCCCCTGGTAACCCAGAACTCTGAATCTTTGCACACTGAAGGCTGAATCTTGCTTATCTGCTCAGGAGCAGAGAAAATAGGGGAGTTTGAAAATAATTTTCTAGAAGCTTCTCCATATACCTAGAAGGTTTAATGCTTATACACTTATAGTACCAACTACAGTACAGTACGTTATGAAACCAGTTTTCTGCTTTACCCATACCGCCTACCGCCCCATGAGGGAGAATATGAGAGCTTCAAAAAGTCTTTCCAGACTCTCCCGAAACCCCCTGATGACCCAAAAAACTGAGTCTTTGTACACGTCTAGTATTGACCACTCCACAAAATATAACAACATAGTTGGATTATCGATACCTCACCCCCCCCCCCCCCCACACACACACACACAAAGGAGATTATGGTTATTTATTTTTTATTTTAATGTCTTTCCAGATCCTAAAGCAGTCCTTTGGTGGCCTAGAAGGCTAAATCTTTACACACTTATAGTATCGACCATTAGACTAAACATAACTGAACCAGATTTTTATTTTCTCCTGAAGTGGGCAAAATGGAGGGAGAGATAAATCCTATAAGAACCCTCTGCCCCCACCCTTCGATGCGAAATCGAAGACATTAGTTAAAACTCAACACGGGGCATAACCTAACTAAGTCAATTTGCAATTGGGACAACTATTTTTAATGCTAAGCACCACACATTGTTAAACAAAATAAAACTTATTAAAAAAGTTGCAACTTAATTTTTTCGGGAGTGTTAGTTACCCTGTCTTTGACAAGCTTGAATACTAGTTTAATAATATTGAATCTACAGCCAATAAGCACTGGACTTCCTTAGACGGTCTTGACTGAGTTTATAGCCACTGCTGGCTTTTAATTTCTTTCCTCTATAATCTTAGCAGATATACCCGATATTTCTCATTCAAATTTAAATATTTGTAAATTTTTATAGCATTATGTATCATATTCTAAAAATTCCATTTAAGCTGTTTAATTTCTCTATAAAAATTTTATAGAGAAGGGATGTCTGATTTTGTTGTACAGAATTTTCTTCAGGCAAATCTAAAGATTAAAATATCTTGATATCATTTGTTAACCAATTGACTGTTTTTACTTTCTCTAGCAAAGGTATGCAATAAGTGATAAGCAGTAATTTGTATATTTTCTGAAAAGGAAACTGACCCTGTTTAAATGCTATCACATTCTGAAACAAAATGAATTTATTTAATGCCATCATATTCTGAAACAAAATTAATTTATTTAATGCCATCATATTCTGAAACAAAATTAATTTCTTTAATGCCATTTATCATTAAAATTCCTAAAAATGTCATGTATTGAAAATGGGTCAGTGCAATAAATTTTCAAATCTTCTTAGTAAGTACAAAATATATATTATTTCATGAGAGTAATAAAACTCAGAAAAACATATTGTAAAAAAAATTTCAAAATATAGGCATTTAAGTTAATGTAAATAACATTTATTAAAGTCTTATTGTGAAACTAGCTCTGATGTTTAAAATTATATGAGTTACTACAAACTATAATAAATGCCCGGTATTACCCTGGATTTAGGATGCAAACCTCTGATTAAAATTGCACCCGAACTCATAAGTTTTGCAGCAAATGTAATTAAAATTTAGCAAATAGCATCACTTGAATACTTGTTATTATTATTCGCATTATTATTGCAAATCAAGCAAAAATTAAAATCATGTAAATCTTCAATTCTCTAATAAAAGAAAATAACTATGAAATTACAGAAAATATGTACATTTTGATGCATTTTCAAAAAATTTTAAGCACCACCAAATTTTGCTGTATTACAAGGCTGCAAAACATATTGGGAAAGAAGAAATTTAATTATGAATAAGTTTAATAATTACAGGTAACATGTTGATTATTCTAGAAACTTAATTACAATGTGCCTTGATCTTAATTAAAACTGAAACATACCATTACAAAATACTGTGAACACTATACAAATTTTCCAATGGTTACATGATCATAATGTACCGTTTAAATGTCTTTTTAGCATAGCCAAAAGTGGGGCATCTTGGGACACCTTAATTTTTAAAATTAGGTTTGAAATTAAAATATTGTTATTTTATGTGCTACTAGATAGTCCTCCTGTGCATTTACTGCTGTGTTTTGAAAGTTCTACTGCAAATAAGTAGTAATTTGTCAAACATTTTTAGTTTTTTTATAACAGTCAAAAAAACTTTTATGTAAATTTTGTAGACAGTTAACAGTAGGATTGTAATTTAATTTATGTAAATAAAACTATATATTAAAGAAATAGGCATGTTTACTGCAAAATTAGTTATAAAATTTTTATTGTAAAGTGAAGCCTAAAAGCATAGGAACCTTCAGGAAGAATCTGGCCAGTTGGGGCACCTTGAGACACCTGATGGATATATATATATTTTCAGTAACTGATGAACTGCTGTATGCAATGATTTTAATTTGATGTAGATATTCGATTAAAGATATAAATGTAAAAAATATTTATAAAAATCAAAAGCTGAAAAATGCCTCAAGGTGTCCCACTCTCCTCTATATGTTGGTGCATTAAAATTACATATGAGGCCATACATAATATCCTCAAGCATTGGGAATAAGTGATAAATATGTATCTCCAAACATTGAGGATACGTCATAAATACATATTACTAACAATTGAAAATATGTATTAGCAACGGTTGGAAATGTGCCATAAATGTGTTGTAATAAAAAACCTATTTCCAACTGTTGGATAGCCTTAGTCTAACATGCTATTTAGATGTCATTTTAACTTATGTATTGATTTGTTAAAATGACGCATGTGGCTATAAAATACATGATAATTGCATAACTATGCTACTTGGGTACATAAATATGCTGAACAGGAACTTGCAACTTCTTAATATAACAGCTGCATCAATGAGCTATCTAGGCCAAGAGAGAACCAGATCCTTCCAAATTGGCATTTGAAAAATCCACTACATTTCTCTGTACACTTTCACTTTTTATTTCCATAGTCCGAATCATTTCATATACTAAGACAAGTATACTTTTCAGGTGCCATGGCAGTATGAAGTTTTTAAAAAACAAGAATTTAACCCATTTAACATTGAAACAAGAACTTTACCAGCTGGGCCAATTTCTGGCATAGTTGTTATGACAATCCACTGGGACATGAGAATCAAAAGTTTGATGTTCAGCTCAGTCAATATTGATTAACACGCTGTGAATATAATCAACTATTAAATATAACAGTTACCCTTATAAAGTCTTCACTATTCATCATTCAAACAGCTATCCAACAGTCAAACCATCCTTCCTTTCTCAATATGACCATACCTGACCCTTGTCTATTAAAAATCTTCCATTCTGTCAATTAGTATATATGCGTAGTATACATATATATATATATACTGTAAGAATTTTAATTGCTTGTAATATGGTCAAATACTTGTGACTTATCCCTTATTAAATGATGGTGTATGAAGAGCACATGAAAATAGTTACTGAATTATATATAGTATATACATATAAACATTTGCATTAAATTGTATCATAAAGCACTTTATATGCATTCAATTCGGAAAAATATTAATAAAAAAATAAAACAAATGTATGTCAAAAGTTCCTAATGCATTTTAAAAAGAAATTTTTATTTTTAATTTCGCGTACTGGTCAACTATTTAAAAAATATTGCCAGAATATCGAGTGCCCATTAATTGGGGGTGCAATAAACATTCGTGGTGCTTAGTTGGAGCTCTCATAGAGTTTCGTCCAGAACAGAGCACCAGGCGCGAAGCGCCTTTAATCTCCAATCTCTAGGTGTGGTTCTTATCTTCATACTGTGACATTATTTCATTGGTCCATAGTTGGAGGTTCGAGGTTTTTGATTTACTGTTTTTATTATTTGTCCTAGCTCCTAGTGTGGCAGTTTGTTGCACATTAAGAGTTTAAGCAGTTTGGGGGGGTTGATGCAGATCTGAGGGTAACCTAGCATTTTAGCAGTTTAGGATTTTAAACATTTTGTAGAAAACCAAAGATCGCGAGTTTTCTTTAATATCAACTGATTAAGGTGGGACGTTCCTAGTACCGAATATCAAAGTTAAGTACCGAGCGGGGTCTCTTACGAGATTTAGCCTTGCGATGATCATAGTCATGCAGATTAAATAATAGTTCATTTGGGACAGATGGCAGATTTTTGTAGAATTTAAGCGCTAGCTTTTTGATTTGGGCTCTAACAGTTTTTATTTTGAAGTCTTTCCTAATTACCGAGTTTCTTAAGTATCTAGGGGCTTTCCTTATAATCCTTAGGGTTTTGTTTTGTCTTGTCTCTAATAAGTCTATGGTAGTTTTACAGGCATATCCCCATACGGGTGCTGCATACAGCATTCCCGGGCAGATGACCGATTTATAAATTAGGAGTTTATTTTGATAACTTAGATTTCCGTTTCCTATCATTGGGTATAAGGCTCCTATGGTTATATACGCTTTTTTGATTATGTTCGTTACGTGCAGTTTCCAAGTTAGGTGGGAGTCTATCGTTACACCTAGGTATTTAGTAGATTTTTCCGCTTTTAGGGCATGGTTGTTTATGTACAGAGGAGGCGGAGGTTTACGTTTTCTTGAGAAATAAATCCAATGACATTTATTGGGATTTAATTTTATTCGCCATTTTTCCAGCCATGTTTGGAGTATGTCTAAGTGTTGTTGTAGCTGTCTGTGCATTACTGAGACGTAAGGGTGTTTTGCAAGTATCGCGCTGTCGTCTGCATAGAGTGCCAGCTCCGTGTTTGGGGTCCTGGGAATGTCATTTAGATATATGTTAAAGAGTGTCGGGTCCAGGATGGATCCTTGCGGTACACTACTTTTAATGAGCTTGGGTGTAGATAAGTTATTTTTTACTCTGACTTGAAAGTGTCTGTTATTTAGGTATGAAATTAAAAGTTTGACAAGTGCGTCAGGGACTTTTAGAGTGATCAATTTGTAAGCTAATCCACAGTGCCACACTTTATCAAAGGCTTTTTGGATGTCAAGAAAAATCGCAGCTGTGGGTGTCTTATTATTAAAACCAGAAGAAATGTACTCTACCACTCTCAGCTATTGATGAGTGGTGGAGTGTTTTGGCCGAAATCCAAACTGCTCCGGAATGATAATGTCATTCTCACTGAGATGCGTGTTCAGTCTCTTAAGAATTATTTTCTCAGTAATTTTACTAAGTGTCGGCAACGAACTGATTGGTCTGTAGTTGGCTGGAATTGAGGCATCCTCACCAGGTTTATGGATCGCTATAATTATCGCTTCCTTCCATTCTTTGGGGAAGTAATTTAGTTCTAGTATTTTATTTATTAAGATGGTCAAGTAAAATATTGTATTTAAGGGTAGGTTTTTTACCGCGATATTCCTGATTTTGTCGTGCCCTGGGCTTTTACGGTTTTTAAGGTTTTTGATAATCTCTACTATTTCTTGCGGGGTGGCTGGGTTAATCTCAGCCGTGACCGGGGAGTTCCTGAAATTGTTTAGAGTTTGCCTAACCATTCTTAGGGTGTCCTGACACATTAGATCGTGGTTTGGTTCAAATTGCTTTTCGTAATGCCTAGCAAGCGCCTCTGCCTTTTCTTCGTCTGAGTACGCAATATTAGCGCCATCTATTAGTGGCGGGAGTTTAATTTGAGGTTTTCTGAGTCTTTTAGCGAATTGCCAGAGCGATACGTCTTCCTGGCTAAGGGATTCGATTAATTCTTTATACTGTTGCTGCTTTTCTGCGACAATTTTTTCACTGACTTTACACGTGAGTCTATTAAGCTCCCTTTTAAGGGTAGGGTCTCTGTTAGCCTGCCATGTCTTACGCATTCTATTTCTCTGTTTAACTAACTGTTTGACATGGTGGGAAAGTGTTGGCATTTTTGATGACTCACGATGTGTTGTGGCAGATGCAATAGCTCTCCTGATTTCTGTTGTGAGTGTGTGCGTGGCAGAGTCAATATCCGCCGTGCTCATAATGTTGGGTACTGCTAAATGCAGCTCGAAAAGTGCTCTTTTGAATACGTTCCAGTTCACCCTCTCTTGTCCCAGAGAGGCTGGAAGGGGAGTGTTCAAATCGAATGTCACCAGTACCGGTAGATGATCCGAGTCGAATTCATCCAGGGTATCAATTGTGTGAGCGTATTCTATGTTTCTCTTAGTTGGAGCTAAAATTCTAAGCTTGGGAGTACGCGGCCCCACTCAATTACGCAAGCGCGTCACATAATCGAGTAGGGTTGAATAGGTTGATTTTAGCGATGCGCTCGCTGTCATTGGCTACTGATTGTGACGTCACCATCGAGTAAGTCAGAGCTAAGGCTCCTATATAGACCTCCTATATATAGAAGCCTTAGTCAGAGCCAAGCCGCAATGGCGAAGCCCAAGAATCGCGTATTTTAAATATCCCAACTTCTTGTCACACGTCTCTTCCAAAATATTTTGACAAAATTAAAATCTCTATTAGAAATTTCATCACCACCATCAAAATTGAGCCCGCTATTTGAGCCCCTATCGCTTCTTTTATTTAAAATAAATTGCTTGTAGTCCAATATTGCCGCAAAAATTATCAATTGAATATAGACTACGAATCAGTGGCGAAGGGTTGCGATATTATTAATCATGGGTTGAGCCAATAAATTCGCCAAAGGCAAATACGATTGCCTTAAAACTTAGGTTTCCTAACAAACAATTGGAAAAATCACCCCTACCGCCCCCCCCCCCCCCCCAAAATATCAGTTTTTCAAAAAACAATCAGTTTTCAATATTTCTCAAAACATAACAAAATTGCCTCCAAACCTCAAAATTGATTAGTCTACTACATTGTTTCAGTGTTGTTCTTTTCCTTCAATTAAAAAAAAAAATCAAACATGAGAATTTCAATACTAAATATTTTATTAATTTCAGGCTCTGAAATTCACCACCAAATTTCTCTATTTACATGTAGACGCTTCTCCCTCCACATTCGGTCCATGTTTCTTTGTCGTATTTCTTTTTACTTTTCTTATATACATAATGTATAAGGAAAGTGTTGTTGTTGTTGTTGAAACCCAGACCGTCCGACCTACAGAAAGGTGTAAGATAACTGTTTGGACGGTCGGTAAGTGCCACCCAATTTAGACCGGAACCCAGTGGGGGAGGCATCCACAGGGACCGTACCCTCCTTCCCCTACCACCAACCTCTCGGAAGGACTTTCGGACCCACATGTTTAACGTGATCGTACTCCGCATGAACACGGCGGCAGTTTTGACAGTGGCTGGAATCGAACCCGGGCCTACCGAGTGCAACTCCAGCGCGCTAACCAATGGGCTACCGCGCCCCAAGGAAAGTATTGTGACGGGGTCGAAAATTCGAATTCGAGTTTTCAACGAAAGAGCACGTTTCAAGCATCCCTGATCACGAATCAAACATTTTTGAAGTGATGTCTGTGTGTGTGAAAGTGTGTGTGTGGGTGTGTCAGTGAGTCTGTGGAGACGATAACTGACTGACGAATGGACCGATTCGAACCAAATTTGGTACAAAAATCACAATCTGTAAACACTGGAAGCTTATTGTTTTTATACGCAATCCAATGTTCAGCACCCCTCTAAATTTTCAAATGAAATTTTGAAAATATTGTCAAAAAATCGAAACCACTAATAAAGTCACGCAAAGAGACATTCCTTATGTAATTTTTCATTAGAAACCGATTGACATAAATTTTAGAACGCTAACATAAACCGTTCTCGAGATATTGCACATTTTTCAAAAAAATAATCAAAAAGTCATATAAAATAAAAAAACATATTTCCTATTGAGAAACATGTTCACTTTTCATATGTAATACCATGCGATAAATTGGGCGACATCATTCTCGTGGATCTAGCTCGTTCCATTCATGAAAAAAAGATACTTTGAGTAATACTTTTGTATTTGAACGCCAATAGTCATTTATCTGCTGTAAGAATAACTTATTTCTTCGTCCATAACGCTTTGCGAGATTTTGGCGACGAATTTGGCGGAATGTCGCCAACTTGGCGACTTTTTGAAATGTTGCCAAATTAACGAAAATCTCGCCAAATGGATGAAAATGACGCTAAATCAATGAAAATGACGACTAATTGTCGAAAATTCAATATCTTGGAAAGAATATTAGTATCTACTATAAGAAAAACCTATTTTTTTTACTGTAAAAGTAGTAAATTCATTACATCATATAAGGAAAGTTATGTGCTTCCCGCATCAGATTTTTTGGGGGGGTGATATGCTAGTAATAGTAGAAAGAGCACGTTTCTTCACTTCTCTTTATACACATCTCGTTCTTCTTTCCGATTTCGTGTTTACAATACAATTTTCTTCGAAATTTTTACTTAAAAAATCATAGTTATTATTTGTTGGAGTGCTTGGCCTTGGACTAGAAGTATTTTTTTTTCTGAGATGGAACAGCAGTAAGGTTCAATCTTCTTGACGGGGCTAATTGTAAAATTTCAGCTCTTAAATCTCTAGCATATTCCTCCTCCACAAAATGCTCGGAACATACACATGGATTTGAAAAATTCACTTTATCCAATCTTTGGCACTTAATGTACCATTTTTTTTCGCATAGATTCATCTTTAGGGAAACTATGAAAAATAATTCCCATACCTTTTGTGTTCTTACATGTAGTAACTGCACAATTCGGCATGATGTTAATGAAATTATAAAGTAATAAATAAAAGTTAAATAGCTACACTTGAATGTGTAAAAGAAATCAAACGATGCAAAACAATATGTAAATCCAAGGTCAATATAAACAACGAAACGGCGGGAAGAGCAGGAAGCAATCGAGAAATTTTGACTCGATGATGACGTCATGCACAGATTCCGAAAACAGGTGTCGCGTTGCGCATCGCTTTTACGGTCCCCCCCAAGGTTGTTCCCCCCTGAGTAGGGCCATGGGGAGTATTACACCAAGCTCTCGCAGCCACAACTATCTTAGTTGTTATATCGGGTAATAATATACATTTAAGTCAATTACATCGCCTAAAAATCTAAAAGGAAAGCTTCTACCTCGAAATTTCATTACATTTAAATATAAATTCATTTTCTGTCCGTAAGACCAAAATCGTCTGTTAGCATAGTGTAGAGAAAGAGGTGGGGGGCAGCCGTCGAATAGGGGCTTACAATCAGGACTTTTATTACAGAAGGGTCAAAGATTGACTTTGATGCTAAGAAACAATTTTATTTTGTAATATAAGTAGTTGTAACAATAAATAAATAGTACTATCTTGCTGTTCTTAAAATACTTTAAGTTCAAAGTAGGCCCGTTAGCTCAGTTGGTTAGAGCGTCGTGCTAATAACGCGAAGGTCGTGGGTTCGATCCCCCCACGGGCCAAGTTTATTTTTTTCACAATTCTTAAGGAATATATCAAAAATTGAATTCCTTAGATTGAAATATTCATGAAGTTCTTGTCTATAAATATATCAAAAATTGAATTCCTTAGATTGAAATATTCATGAAGTTGAATACTTGTCTATAATAACAAAGATCCTGCACAATAAAAATTTCAACAAGTTTTATAAATTGATAATAAAAGCAGTTATATCTATCCACTCTCTATGATTCGATTAAAATTCATACTCTCTAATATCGTAGATTTTTATTTCGGCAAAAATTTGAGCAATAAATTTTAAATTGTAAATCAATGAGATCAGTTATTTTTTATTATTATAAAAGTAGGGTTTTAGAACTTTTACACTAAATTTATGTTTGTGGAATTACCGATTCCTTTCCCAAGTCATCGAAATAAACTATTCTAGGAGGGAATTTACTCGCTACTCTCTTCACGGTATTACATGATTGCTATAAAACTCACACAGTATTATTGAAACTTGCCTAAAAATCAATGCGTAAAATTGAAGACATAGCTATTTTACTAGCCTATTTGCCGTCGAATTCAACCGCAACGATTTAGCGAGTAATTTCTGTTTATCTCAGTGTATATGTTCGTACCAATAAGAATAAAAGTATTAATTTAATTATGCAATTAAAAGTTTTCAATACAATTCTGCTATAGTGCTGTTTATATAAATCAAAGCCTTTTTGTTATCATAGCCAACTAAAAGGAAGTTTGATTTTTAGATGTCTATGATAAAGCAAAAGTTTTTCAGAACTTTTGTAAGTAATATGGAATGGTTTTGAAACGAATTGAAAATATTTTGATATACATAAAAAAATAATGACATTCAAGAACTTTAATTTCTCAATGCAATGTGTTGATGAAATAAAATTGGCAATCACTGCTGCAACACCCCCTTTAACCAATCAGAAGCACAAGCCCCGTACTATCGTTCGACCAATCAGGAAGTCCGTTACATGAAATGTAATCAGTTACGGTTACGTATAGGATTTCACGCTGATCAAAAGGGATGTTGCAGGAAGGATTCGCCACGGTTGCGATTAAGATGTTGGACAGAGAGATTTTTAAAAGACACTTCCTTGAGCCATTGGTATAACCTGCGTTTACTCAGGAATAGGGTGTTGCAGCAAGAGATTTTTTGACACACGCTTGTGCCAATGTTGAAAAAAAAAAATTCTACTGGAATGAATTTCTAAACTACACACATTTGTGCCATTAGGAAAAACTGTGCTTCAAAAATAATTTTCAATGGGTGTTGTTCTAATCTAAACGACACACACTTGTGTCATTGAAGCAAATTGCGCTTACGCAGGAATAGGATGTTGCAGAAAGAGAACATAATTTTCGCACACACGCTTGTGCCAATGTTGAACAAAGCAATTTTCAATGGGGTTATGTTAATTTCTAAAAGACACACGCTTGTGCGATTGAAATAAACTGCGCTTACACAGGGTGGCACGTGCTTGTGCCATTAAAAGAAGTTTCAATGGCCAATGGGTGTTAAGCAAATTTCTATACAACACACGCTTGTGCCATTGTGACAAACTGCGATTCCCAAAGAATAGGATGCTGCACTAACGCGTCTGTCCGTTGCACTGACGATCCTTCAACTCATTGAGTTCTCTTTTCCACGTATGATGGTTCTTTTCATATATAGTCCCTTTTTCCACGTATGATAGTCATAAATTAGAGGTCTTCTGTGGCTTGGTCCATTAGCTAAAGCGCGACTTGAAGGGCGTATTTAATTTTGAAAAGTTTTTGAGCGAATGTTAATAGAGTACATGAGATTATTGACCGGGACGGTCTTCAAGCCGGACTATTTCATGCCTTCTCCAGCTTTAAAATAATTGGAGATTTGGGTCTCCCATTCGAATGGTGTGCCTCCCCCTCCCCCCCCCCGCATGGGTTACCCTGGGCCGGGTGAAAGTCTGATATTTCCGCCCGTGCATACATCTGTACAGCTTTCCAACTAATTATTGCAATTATTTTGCGAAACTGTAAAAAATATTTTATTTTGTCATGGAATACAAATGTTGTTACTAAATATCGAATACAGCATTTTTACTTTCCGTATATACATAATGTATAAGGAAAGTATTGTTATGGGGTCAAAAATTCAAGTTTTCGACGGGAGAGCACGTTTCAAGCATTTCCGATCACGAATCAAACATTTTTGAGGTGATGTCTGTGTGTGTGTGTCAGTGAATCTGTGGAGACGATATCTCACGAACGAATAGAGCGATTCGAATGAAATTCGGTACAAAAATCACAATCCGTGAATACTGGAAGCCTATTATTTTTTAACGTAATCGGATGTTCAGAACCTCCTAAATTTTCGAGTGAAATTTTGAAAATTCATCAAAAAATCAAAACCTTTAATAAAGTTACGCAAATAGACATGTTTTATGTAATTTTTCCTTAGAAAACGATTGACATAAACTTTAGAACGCTATCATGAACCGTTCTCGAGATATTGCACATTTTTCAAATAAATTTATCAAAAAATCCCATAAATTAAAAAAAATATTAACTGTTGAGAAACATGTTCACTTTTCATATGTAATATCATGCGATAAATTTGGTGACATCATTCTCGTAGATCTAGCTCGTTCCATTCATGAGAAGAGATACTTTAAGTAATACTTTTGTATTTGAACGCCAATAGTTATTTATCTGCTATAAGAATAACTTATTTCTCAGTCCATAACGCTCAGCGAGATTTTGGCGCCGAATTTGGCAGAATGTCGCCAACTTGGCGACTTTTTTAAATGTTGCTAAATTAACGAAAATCTCGCCATATGGATAAAAATGACACTAAATGAATGAAAATGACGACTAATCGACGAAAATTCAATATCTTGGAAAAAATATAAATATCTACTATAAGAAAAACCTATTTTTTTATTGTAAAAGTAGTAAATTCATTGCATTATATAAGGAAAGTCATGTGTTGCCCACATCAGATCTTTTAATTGATCACCGAAAAAATGTTCAATTATTCTTGCAGAAATGTTGAGTGAAATGATAATAGACTTCTAATGCTGTTTTTTCAAATTCTCTATTTAGAGATTTTTAAAATGAAATACTACTTTGGATTTTTAAAATGAAATACTACTTTGGTAAATTCTTGAACTGAGCTTATAAATCTGTATATTTTAGACCAAAATTCTCATTTAATATATTTATGTGCATGTAAGAGTTCATTTCCATGAAAAATCCAGTAAACTTTGTTTTTGGTATAATTTAATATAAATTAATAAGTTACAATTTACCCAAATTTAACTTTTCTAGTCTAAATATAAATTTTAATAAAATTAAATGAAAATCAGTCAATAGCCATATCAATTTAAAACTGATTTTATTTTTTTTTCTTTCAGATAAGATATAAACTGAATTAAACTTCTTTTCTCAACTAACCATTACTGAAATGTACATTTATAGACTCCAGGCACTCAAAGATATAAACCATTTTGTGTATGGGCTTCAAGCAAAATACATTCTTGACTTTGATATTATCAGATGTTTCTTTTGACCAGTACATTCAGAAAGAAAAGACTCAGTTGTAAGAAAATGATTTAATGTTTGATTTTTTTTTTTATATGCATAAAGGAGAACACTACATATAAATAAACAATGATATCATTTGAAAATTCTTGAAAAGTCTCTTCAGGTCTTAAATAACATATTTCAACCAAAATATTTGGACTGATCCAATTTAGCACCTTCTCTAAACAAAATATACTCCAGTTTAAAATCGTGATTTTTAGAGTTGAAGTAGTTTAGCTATATTACTAGTTGACACATTTTACATAACGTAACTATTTGAAATTACTGAATAATTTATATTTAAAATCTTTGTTGCAGAAGAAACATTCTGATGTGAGCAGCAAATGACTTTGCTTTCAGACTGAAATTTATTTTCTCCTTTCTTTCATAATGCATTGAATTGTGTTCAGCTGCACAAAGTATATTAACAGTTTAATTCAATTTTCTTTTCATTTAGCAACTTTACATATTTTAAAATGGCAGAGTAACAAAAATGTAAAAAAAAAAAAATATCTTGAGAACAGTTTGTCCTACAGTAATGTGGTTGATTTTATTCTTTTTATTATAACAAATTATGTATACAATAAGCATTTAATCAATATATGCAAGCATAGTCTTTTATTTCAGAATATGATTTTTTCTGGTTCTATTTTAAAGAATCATACTAAAATCTAATCAGCACTAGGGTGACAGTGCCTACTGAATTTTGTCTAATAGTTTTTGAACTAGAGTGGATACATACATTGCAAAGATACGCACACAGACATCACACAAAAAATAGTGGATGTGTTTTAGTGTGCCTAAAATATATAGAGTAGATCCGTTAAAATGTCAATTTCCAATCCTATTCAAATACTCTTACATTACCATGTATTAATTGGAAAGAAAAAACTGACCTAATATTTCTGATAACTCTAGTAAATATACCAGCAATAAAGAAATATAAACATTCAAAATCTTGATTTAAAAATTATTTTAAAAACTAGTGAGATTTACACTCTGTTCACCATAGTTTACATATACATATAAAAAGCAATAAGATTATTTGATTATTACAAAATTAATCTAATCCAATTTAATCTGCATAACAATGAAAATCAACATACTCATGATTAAAAAGGTGTATAATTTAATCATTTTGAGTATCATGTCTAATTTTATTCACATATTTAATTCCAATGATCTACTTTAACAATGTATAATTGATTAAAATTAATTCTTCAAAAGTATAGTGACGCTTTAACTCAGCAGATCATGTATCTACTGATGTGATGTTTCCCCTTAGCAGATCATGCAGAAACGATTGTTAACATTTTGTTAAGAAAGTTGCTATTCAGAGATAGTATTGTAGAACTGATAAGTGATTTCAATCATTGTACAAATTGTCATTCAAAATTGGTGAAACACTAATAGGTCAAGAACATGTATAAGGCAAGAAATACTTCAAGCTTAGTATCATAAAACAAATTTCTTGTAAAAAAATATAATTAACACTAAATTTTGCAAATAACCATAAGTTCTATTCTGCATACAGATATTCACATAAAAGCAGTATCAAATATGTTTTCAAAATATGTTTATATCCTAAGCTATTTGTTGTAATACCATTTAGTTTAATTAATATAAAGTAGTGTTTATACATGCAAATGAAGTTATCATTGGTGATATGGTTCCGTCAGGCCATCTTACAAGTTTTTTCATTAGTTCATGTTCACAGCTGCTTCTAATATCAATATCAACTATATAAATAATATGTAAATATCCAAAATGAAAAAGCTGAATCTAATTGGACTTCCAGAATAATCATTTAGTTAAACAAATATTTTTATATCAAGATAATGAAATAAATTCAAAACATATTAATTAATAATAAAATCAAATACATAACTTTAATTTCAATTAATTTTTCAAAAGAATACTGAATTTTTTAGATACAAGAAAATGCGAATATTTTTAAAACAAAACTGGATCCAGCCAAATTTTCTGTAAAATTTTTAGTCCATTCTTGTTCAATTAGATTAAAAACCTGTAAAAATAAATGAATTCAATAATATTTAATAGAGTTTTAAAAAAATTCTCATCTTTAACTGTTTTACACATATCAAATGAATTGAATATCAACAAAAGGCCTGACATAAACCACATACAGGCCATAATTTTTTCTTTTTTTTTTTCGTCAACAAACCTTAATGAATATTATATAATTGTTAGCAATATTTTTACTCTCTCATACTATAAAATATAGTACAGAAAAAATATTGTTTTCATGAACGATTTAGAGATTTTGATGCCAATTATATGTTTCAGAACTTCCAGAACACATTTTGACTATTTTTAGAGTGATGTCCATCTGTATGTCTGTTGGGCGATTCCACTGTCACGTGCGGGGGACATTCAGACTACATTTTCAACTATATTTTCTTGTAGACCTTTTTTGCAAGAATGAAGTTTTAGAATTTGTTATGGTCTGATGAAAGTACTTCAGTTGGCTGATTTTATAAGCACAAGAAATTTTTCTTAAACTTTTCAAATCCCAAGTTTTTTAATTAAACCTAACTGTCACGTGCAGGACACACTATTTGACAGGACTTTTTATTATATCTCCTTCTAACAAAAATTTCTCTGAATCTGCTGTAGTAAAGTGACTTCAGCATTTTTTTATATATATCTCCTTGGTTCATATTAATTATTCATAAATGTTTAAAGGAGGTAAGGTAAGCATATACCCAGGTAATTCTTTTTAAATAAATGTCCCGTGTGGGACAACTCCGTCACGTGCGGGACATTGTGTGATTTGATTTGTCACTTAATAAAAATACAATTGTTTTATTAATTTCAAGAAGTTTATTTTAATGTGAAAGTACTAAACTATTATTATAATATGAATATTAATTAATTATTTATTAATAATAATATATTAATAGTAAAAATATATATAAAAAGAGAAACACAATTTGAAACAAAAATTAAAGCAAAGCGTTTATGTTCCAAACAGAAATATAAAGTATTTAAGTCATAGTATTTTGTTTGCAATGTTTGATTACAGTTTTACAGGTCAACAAATTTGCAAGAGCCTCTACTATTAGCAACAACTGGTGCTGAAATAACCTTCACTATCTCTTTACATTTGTAAGGAATTTCGTCATGATGTTTTGGCCACTTGAAGTAGCCCTTGATTTTTGACTCTTCCATCACGTTTACTACAAATGTACCATTTTTTTCTCTTTTGGTAATTTCCCCTCGATAGAGTTTGTCCTCATAATTTACAATGATCCATTTTCCACATGCCAGGTCTTCATCAGAAATCAAACATGGTGAATTACTGTTTCAAAAGGTGATATTTTCAGTCGAAAGAGAATGGGTTCGACAGTTGATGACGCTCTCTCCTTTAGATGGAATTACATGCAAACGTGATATACCAGTAATTGGAATTACACTGTTTCATGGGTTCTTCTCTCATATTTTCACTTCTATGTGATCATTTCCAATGTAGAAGATCCTTGTACTGTGTGTAAGTTGGCTTGCTAAGTTAGCAAAATCTTTGACAGACTGGACTGTGTGTATCTCACCTTGGCTCATCATCTTTTGATGTACAAGTCTCTTTATATTACTCCCCACTCCATCCACCACTCCTTTACTATGAAAAGTAGCAAAGTACTTCCACGTGAAATTTGTTCCTGTGTACTTTTCCGGCAACATGCATAGAAGTTTGGCCATGTACTTGTTTTTAAATTCAGAGGATAGCCCATCACTCCAAATGACCTCTTCTTTTGGTTGTATTTTATCCGATTGGAAAATTTCTTCATAAAGAAATTCTATGAAAACAGAAATAGTGTCTTTACCTTTATTTGATGTATCTGAACATATGAGGTAAGTCTGACACTTGCCTTTATAAAAAGTTGCAGCCGTGAATAGAAGTACACTTGCTTGTGACCATAGTGCACTTTGTACTTCGTTCTGATATTCACATGTAAATGCCATTGCAAAGTCTATTGGCAAAATTGATTTCGCATTTCAATATCTGTATTTTGGGACTGTTTCACAATAATACCTACTAAGGTCTTTACATTTACTTAAAATTACCCACTCCACGCACACACTTTTTAATCATCAATTAAGGATTTTTAATTCACAGCATATCCACTAGGAACAGTAAATGTCAGCCACCAAAATTAATACACCCAACTCTTTTTTTTTTACACGAATTTGAAGTTACAAGGTTCAAAAAAGTCTTCCTTTTTAAAAAAATTTATTTGATCTAACACGATTTCAAAGTCACTGTTTTATATACATGACCATGAGCAGTCTAGTATAAATTGAAGTCTTTGGTACCAATGTATAAAAAAATTTCACGTTTTTACCACACTTCAAAAATTAGGCAGCACTGCTATAATGTTATCGAATAAGGGGATTCCCCAGTAACTACTGGGGAATCCCCTTTTTCGATAACTCTTACCTTCCCATTTCGTATGACATTTACATAACATATTGCATCATTAAATTGTTGAAGTTTATTAGCTCACAACATTTAATCAATTGTTCGTGTTATCAGCCATACATAATGCTATCAAATGTGTATTTGAACATTTCTGACCTTAAGAAGTGAAAAATGTATTTTTATCTAGATAAAATTTTTACTCTAGATAACATTTAACAAAATTTCGAAAGCTTCAAAGATTCGTAAAAGGCAAGCCATTTCTTTAGAAGTTTTTACATGGTTTTTAAACTAAATATAGTTCTTTATTTTCTCTTACACGGTTTTTGCATAACATGGAATGTATCCCTAATTTTACTATAGGAAACTTATCTTGTAAGATGGCCTTGTAAGATGTTTTTTTTTATAATTTCATTCCATTAGTTCGTCTTCATCTGAGAAATAAGGGTTTCAAAGAAAAGGCCGTGCTCCTAATAGACTAATGCAGTGATCATCCCTGTGAAGAAGAACTTATGTCATCAGATGGAAATATCAGAGCTATGTTTTTGCCACTAAACACAACAAGTTTTCTTCAACCAATGTATCAAGGAATAATCGTCATGTTAAAAAAAAAAGAAAAAAAATATTAACGGGAGTTACTGAGCAACCCATTGTTCGTTGAAGAATGACACTGCCTGAGGCAATGAAAAGTGTGAACTTAAAAGATGCCATGTGCATTTCTCAAAAGGCGTGGTCCGATGTTAAATCAGAAACTATTTCCAAATGCTAGTTGAAAGTTTTAAATGATGTCGAACTCAAGGATATTGAAGAAGACTCAAGTCAGCTTCTAGTTCAAAAATCCAAGTCGCTCGGTTTAAATGTGTGCGAAGATGAAGTGAAAGATTGGATTAATGTAGATGGTAATGAACCGACTTCTGAAACTCTTTCAGATGAGCAGATCATACCTCATGTACGAGAAGAAGTGGACCCAAAAGATGCTGACAGCGATGATGAAGAAGCGAGTCCTTCTGTCACCATCAAAGAAGCCGTGGTTATGCTTGAGAAAGCCTACACAGCATTTGAAAGATGCAACTGAAATCATATGAGTGAGATGTACTTGATTCATTTTTGCTCACTGATATTTTCTGAAAAGCAAGTTCTGAAAGAAAAATCGAAGTAGCTGACATTAGATTGTATATATGTACCTTCTTCGTAAGAGAATGAAGTGTGTACAATAATCAATTAAATGTGTATATGCAATTGGACATAAAATTAAAAGGTAAATGGAACTTCTCTGTCTTTATTATGTGATTCTCTTTTATTATTGCACTTTAGCTCCTAAATTTTTATTACATATGTTCATAAAAGTATAATTTTTATAATATCGCCCGATATATCGCGCATTCGGATATGTCGCACATTTTGCCATGTCTCCTGACAAGCATGATATAATCAGGGGGTACTGTATCAAAGTTTTGTTACAATAGAAAATAGGTCTATAAATAGGAAAAGAAAACAATATATGAGATTAAGAATATTCTGTTGCACTCTCCTTTGGGACCAAGAAAGATAATCTTACTATTAACGTGTTGAAAACCCAGACCACACGACCAGCCCGAAGGCTTATGGTAGCAAATTGTGTGGCCGGTACTATTAACGTGTAGAAACATATTTATGTATATATGTATGTCCCCCTTATTCTGGAGCTAATAATTGGTTTAGTACCTTGCGATATTTTTAAAATGTAACATTCAAAAGATTCAATAAATAGATTTTTAAATATTTACGAAAACCTCTAACAAGGGTGATGGGAATCAACCCGTTCCTTAAAACGTATCTTCTTCCTCAATTTTTAATCTATGATCTCAATTGTTTTAAACAGGGGTTAAAGATGTTGCAAAGAGAGCTAAGGAGACAGAATTTACAAAAAAAGTCGATAGTTTTTTTCCCACACATTTTCCAAAGGCTGACAAATTTTAAAAATTTCTGGAAAAGGGCAACAAGTTTTGAGTTTTGTTGTGTGTCAAAAAAGTTAAATTGACAGTTTACAGAATTTTTATTTCTAGATCGATGAAAAAATGTCTTCAAAAGAGCTAAATATACCCATCTAATAGATAAGATGATAGATACCCATCTAAAACAATTATCATGATAGGATCTCAATTCTTCATTAAACTATAGCTAAATATATTTTAAAGGGCCCCATGTGCAAAAATTTTGAAATTTTTATACGAATTTTCGAAATTAAGTTTGAAGTCAAAATTTTATTTTTTGAACCAATTACCTTCAATATCCAACATTTCCTTGTTGCAAGCGCTTTTGCCATTTCAAAAGAAGTAATATTATAATTTAAACAGTTAAAAATAAGTTTATTACTCTGAGCTCTAATACTAAGGATATCTTGGAGACATGGATCAAGGAATTCAGTTTATTGGAGTCCCTGGGCTAGGAAAATTCCCAGCCTTTTATCTCCTGCGGAAATTAAGTGGAGATAGAAAAAAAATTTAGGATAAATGAGTGCTATTCATCACTGGCCACTGCATTAAAGAAATTCTAATGCTGTGCCTATTAGAGTCTAATTAAAAATTTTGAATGCCATGAAATTAAAATAATTATAGAGAAGAGGGGAAAGGAGTAAGAGTTTCTTGATCGGTGATCAGTAGGTGTAGGTGAGTAAAAATTTAGCATTTTTTAAAATTTTATAAGAAAAATGCAAATTTTAAACTTCAGGGAGGGGGGGTACCCCGAACCCCAACAGTTGGGTGGGATATGTGCCCCCTCCCCTGGTTTCTATGCCTGTGACTTGATATAACTTTCATTTCTTTGAAGGATGAATGAACTTTAAAATTTGAGACATTTTTTATGAATTTTAGGATTTCTCTAATGACAACACACAAATGTATTTCTGGCTTAAGATATGGTTTTATCTTTTGATTATGGCTTTCTATTCTATTATTTGTTCTACTGCCTAGATGTTCATAGCATTTAGTATATGCTAAAACAAATTTTTCCTTACAACTATCCCAGTTAGTGATGAAATAATTATAGAAGCATAAGACATTTTAAGGATTTCTCAGTTTTGATAATATAGCTTTATAGTGTTAGAATGTACAATGTATTTATAATAAGCATGATGATAGTTTCCTTTAGCGATTTATTAATATCCATGGAATAAATTTTAAAATGCAAATATTTGAGAATATGAAAAATCTATAAAATAGTTATTACATTTGGGAAAAGCTTTTTAATTATATGTATTTCTTTTAAATCAGTATCTGTAACAATATTTTACATGATTGTAGTACTGAAGGATTAAAGTCAATGAATTTTTGAATTGCTGTGCTTTTCTTTTCATTCAAAACAAAAATATAACATATTGGTTTACCTCGACCATGCTCACACATAATAGAATAAAGAGGAAAGCCTTCAATATCAAGTTGCATCAAAAAATAAAACACTAGGAAACTGTTCTGCTAATAATCTCATTATTTTAGTTTGAAATAGAAGATAGTGGGAAATAAGATTTTCATTAGTTTTCTGATAGATATTACAGTTTTTGTCATCTTTAATTAAATTTTTTAACAGTTCAATTAAAATATTACTATTTTTCAAATGACAATAAAGGGTACTTAAGTTTTGTCTCAAGTTACTTACACCTGATGAAGTATCAATTATTCCAGTATTGTTCTGAATATAATTCTTTATATCTTTAGACTAGAAACATTACATTTTATCATATTTTTAACACTACATTTTTCCTCTGCAGCTAATAATCGTTGATATAAACTATAGTCCATTGAGCCAATTCTATGATTATGTTGCAAGACAACTTTGCATATTTTGTAGTGTAAATAGGATTTTCTCATTAATCTACCTTCAATTTTAAATGGGCAATCATCACAAAGACACTATTGAATTGGACGAATGCCTTTTCCCCCTTACTTTGTATTTACCATTATGAACACATGTATAAGTAACACAGAGGTCTCAAAACACAGGCCAATTTTTGTTTTACAATTTAGTCCTTCCCTATACAAAACAGGAATAGGCAAATCGAAGTAAATTATAAAGCATTTTAAGAAAATCCAAAAACAGTATATTAGGAAAACAAATGATAAAAGGTCACCTTTTACAGAAATCCAAAACAGGAGGTATGTTAGATTCCAATTTGATACTACCTAAATAAATAAAAATATGAATGTTACTAACAAGATAAAAAAAAACCATAATATCTAAACATAGTTCCTTATATTTTTTTACTTCTACTAGGAACCTCTGCATATTTGTTCATGAATGCTAGTTTTTAAACTGAACTCGCTAAAATTTCAAAAGAAAAAAAAAATAGATATTATTGCTTGCTAAAATCAAGTAAAATATATAAAAAAATAGAATAAACCAGTGCTTTCATTTAAAAATAGGTGTGTGATTCAGAACATTAAGTGAACTTATAATAGTTTTCTGTATTACTAGCTAACATTTTCTATTTAATAGTTTTTAGGTGATATAGATAATTTATATAATATAGAAAAGATTATATATGTTAATGAGTATAAACATGAAATATTCTTAAAAGGAAAATACAAATTGCATATACTAAGCTTAAACAAGTTTTTCAAACAATTAAATGAAAAACACACTATAAACTAAAATACACTAAATTATCTTCCTATGCAATAAATTTAATATTCAGTCACAAAACAATAATTTGAAAACTGCCATTTATCACTAACATTAAAAAGCATTTATCTACTTACTTTACATACGTATATATTACAGATGTGTTCAATCCAGGAATAGCTGCTGATATTTAGTTATCTTCTGATTCCATGTCTCAATGTTAAAATTCTTATTGAAGTCATCGTATCCAAAAAAATACTATTAAGTTTGCTGACTTAAATTTAGCAGCAAAACTAATTAGTATTCATTTGGTTTCACTTGTTAAGAGAATGCTAAATGTAGGAATCCAAGACAACAAAACACATAATAATATAAGGTAATACTTAGTTATGTAATGAGCTCTATGACATTATTAGTTTCATGTGAGTGAATTTCATCAGTTATTAAAAAATTAATATAAAAATAATATTACTTACTACATTTTAGAATTATTTCAGATAAATCCAAGTTGGTCCAGTCCAATTTAGCAAAAATAACTTGCTCCGTCACTGACGTTACCCAACACCTATAAATTCATTTAGATAAATATATTTTATATAAGACAGAGATTGTACATAACAATTCATAAAAATTGGGTTGGAGGAATAAAGTTAATTGTTTAAACATTATAATAATTTTGGTAAAAGCACTATTTATACATATGCTAACTTCTGAAACATATAAGATTATCTGCACATTATACAACATGTTGAATAAAAGACATCATGCAAAATAAATAATTAAAATGCTCCAAATAAAATGAATCTGTTAATATCTTTGAGGTGTATATTATAATTGATATATAAAGCAACTATGTTACTGAAACTGCTATGGAACAAAATTCTAAAAGATGTTCTTCATGTGGTTTAAAACTGCTGCTGTCGCAATATAGTGGAAAGACAGTTTTTCGGACATCATCGTACTACCGCAAATTCTCAGGAGCAAGTATGTAAAAGCAATTTTTATGAAAAAGTATCATTAGAATTTTTACAAAAATGTTTTTTTTTATTTTATAACTTAGAATCGCAATTTCTTAAATGTCACCTATTTATTTTCATT